>JAAGNO010013525.1:147273-172640 GCA_033439905.1 Ceryle rudis | reverse complement strand
TCCCAGGCCAGCTGATCACTGAAGTGGTGGGGGGAAAAAGTGTGCCAAAAGATTTATTTAATTACTTTTATTAAAATAAAAATATCATGCATTAATACACATTAGACACTTCTGAGAACCAGTAATAGGAAGATTAAGACTATGTAATTTCTGGATAAAATAGGTTGAGCTGGTAAAACATGCAGCCTACGTATTGGAAGGGACTGGATGGAAAGATGAAAATGAGAAAGGTGCTGTAGTGGCTTTTTTTTTTTTTTTTCTGTGTACAAAGTTCATCTATAGAGACAAAAAATTATTTAATTTACTAATCATGATACTGGGGACTTACCCATGTTGAATGTGTACTGACAGTCCCACCTCCTCTCTACTGTCTTGTCCACCAGTGTATTTTGCTCTGTTATGCTGAGGACCCTGTAATTCCTTTAATCTTTGCCTGCTACATATTCTACCAGTTGGATAATTGAACACAAATACTGAGGGGACATCGGGGCTTCATTTGACTGGTTTTGTGAACAGAATTTCGCTTCTTGCCTAGTGTAGTGCTAGTCACTAGTGTGACTTTGGTTGAAGTTGTATTTTGCTTTTCCTTACGAGGGCGTCCTGTGTTGCTGTTGCACAGCTCATAGCTATGTAACTCAGAAATGCCCTCGTATGCCACATGTCGCACGCATGAGCTTTTAAGGGATTACTATTGAGTCTGCTTCTGCTATTGTCATAAAAGCGAAGTGATAACCTGCCATGCAATTTGAAATAACAGCTTCTATTAGCCCCCCGATAAGCAGCACCTCAGCTTTCATATTGCACTTCCAATGGGCACAAGTGTTAGTTGTATTATTGCTCACATTATGGAACTCCAGCACTGTGCATGCAGCGAGCCAGAGAGTCTTGGAGAGAGGAAAGGGTCCTGTTGTTAGCTTCACTAAACTCTGGATAATTCCCCGAGGTGACAACTTTTACCAGAAAAAAAACCAACACATAAATCTAAGTCCATCAATAAAGAACCCTTAATGTGAGTTCTTCTCTGGCTACAAGCCCTACAAGCTAGCCACTGATTTTTCTCCCCCCCCCAATACAATAGTATATTACAATAAAAGTTCTCCAAAAATTAAAAACAATTAAAAAGAATAATGTACACCTCATTTTTATCGCTCAATATACAAACAGTTTTGATCAACAGTATAAACCATTAAACCATATAAAAGTCAAGAGTTTCTTATTGTACAAATAGTGCTTTCATAGTTGAGTAACTTTACAATGCTGTGAGAGTACCGTCTGTATCTATGAATATATTGCTTGACAGTTTATTAAAACCAAGACATTATACCTTGTACTCGGTTGATTGCATCAATATAAAGCAGCCTATACCAGGCAATGGATCCATAGGATCTCTGATTATTGAGAGGGATTTTCAAAAATCACTCAACATTAGCCTTGTTTTTTACTCTCAATGTAATCAAGTGAAACATCCCATTCATTTCAAGGGGAATATTAGGAATGTAGGATTAAAAAAGCAATGTAGGTACATGAGCTAAGCCTCCTACCATTGTAGACAACTACTTTACTTATTCCCTTTCATAAAATATGAGGATAACATCAATGATGGTTGCAAATGCACACTTTTCGAGCTAGCTTGTGACAGGAAAGGGGAAGGGACTGGATAAATTCCAGCACGACAGGAAACAAGGTATGGTATCAACTACATAGGAACAACACCTTCAACGAGTCATTAGTGGTGGGTTTGATTTCTGGTTTTCACCTTCTTAATCAGAAAAATCTGTTACTTCAAGGTGGGAGGTACACAGAGACCACAAGACACGCACTGTCGTGCATCCAGACATTCCCATCTGCACTACGTAAGACGACGAGAGCAAAGTTGGTGAAGCGTCAGCCCTGAATCTTGGCCGAAGGCATTTTGCCTGCTGACTTCAATGGTGAAGCAAGTAGAGTTTATTCTGCTAGCTAGGTCTCCAGTTATCAGTTTTTCTTTGGGAAACCCTTTTTTTTGGATGCTACTGAGGGTTTGCTTGACTACTAACTGTGGTACAGCCTATTACTGCTGCAGTCTTCTCTCCCTGTGGAAGAAGAAGGGGTTGCATGCAGTGCCTCTGACCAACCCACAATTCTCAGTCTGGGTGACCATGGTAATACAGGTGATCTGCCAAAACACATGATGTTGAACAGGAGGCAGGATGTGTGGCAGAAAGTAAAGCCTATCATGGAAGTGCTGTGATGTCAATTCCCCTATATAATTAAAGTAATACATAACCAAAAGTGTTATCGGCTTCAAGTGTCACTGCCTGCCTACACACTTCCTCATATAAAACACAGTTATCTCATCATGTCTCATCTTCCTATCATTGCATCTTTTCCTGCTACTGAACCAAACCATCATGTATTTGTTTCTCTTCTTCTTGACTGTGTCCCTGTTCAGCTATTGCGTTGAGTGGAAAATCAATCAAAACAGAGATTGTAGGTCTGGCCTTGAAGTGATAGCTGGTTCTGATATTTGTTTTGGTTTTCTACAGGCAGGCCACCTTGGCTCAGTGGAGGTCTGGCTTAGCCACATTGAAGAGTGGAGATCTGTAGCTTTCCCCTGTAATGAGAAGCTGTGGAAGTGGTGATCAATACCCTATTCCTTTAAAGCAAGAAAACAAGACGTTACATCTTTGGTCCTAAAGCAGCCAGTTTGACAAGCTACTTGAAGGTGTCATGTTTTTCTTTTGTATAATTTTTTTTTCCTTTTTTTTTTTAATTATTTTGAAAAGGCTCCTTAAAAGTTGTATGTTGGAACAAAGAGGTAACCCTTACAAAAAGAAAGCTAGAAAAAGGGATCCCAATATAAAAATTCGAACCAGTGGTGATAAAACATTACAAAGCATTCTGGCTTACTGTTATACACAGAGTTTGACATTTCATCAGTATACGGTTTCCATCAGGAAGGAGGACACAGGTACATTTTCATACTTGTCCTGAGTCAGATGTTTTCTCACAGAGATACGTGGGGGAAAACAAAAGGCGGAGTACTGTAACTGCTGACTTGGAGAGGCAGTGGTTGCACCAACAGAAGATGTTGAACTCTGAATCTGAAAAATGAGTGCTTGTCTGGAAATGCAAAGTTTCTCCTTGGCACACTGGAGCACCCCCAGACAGACCGAGGACTCCGCAGGCACCTTGTGATGGGACCTCTTTAAGCTGTTTGGGGTGCTGTGACATCGCTGCAGACATAACTGTGTCTATCAGGGAAGAGGAGAGAATCACCCCATAGTATGAATGCCACGTACATTTGTTTTTGCACAAGCAATCTCTGCAGGAGAGCTTTGCTTCAGGCTGGTAGCTGGGACAGAAGCCACATGTCTATTCCCACCTATACCTGCAGGAACAGTCAATGGCCGCAGTGATGTCCCTGGGCAAATCTGGCAGTTGTCTGGGGTAGGGATTGGCAGGCTGCAGCCCTTCCCTGGCATTACTCCCCCTACACTCCACTACTCTCCTTCCTTTTGAATAAATCATGGGACTGTATTTTGTAATGCTGGGGCTTCACATGGCCACATGATGGTGATGCTGGAGGGACAGAGCATAGAATCATAGAATGTTAGGGGTTGGAAGGGACCTCTAGAGATCATTGAGTCCAAGTGCCCTGCCAGAGCAGGATCACCAAGGGCATGTCGCACAGGAACGCATCCAGATAGGTTTTGAAAGTTTCTGGAGAAGGTGACTCCACAACCTCTCTGGGCAGCCAGTTCCAGTGCTCTGTCACCCTCACAGTAAAGAAGGCCCTCCTCATACTTAATTTTATACCCACTGTTCCTTGTCCTGTTGCTGGACACTACAGAAAAGAGATTGTCCCTTTCCATTGCTGAGGCGTTCCAGAAACCATCTAGTTCCAAGTGCCCTCTCTAGAGAATTCACTGCACTGTTGCCTGCCAGCTGGAAATAAAAGCAAGCCCGTGGCCTCTTGAATGAATTTACCCAACAAGACCAATTGCCACATGAAGGAAATTTCCTGAAGCAACTCCCTTTGCAGCAGAAGAAAACAACCCAAGGCCCAGATGAAGTCCTGGCACTGTACACAGATCACTGGAAAACATCAAAGTAAGATGAAGACTCTTGACTTACATTTTCATATACTTAGCAGTTATTAAAGTCTTAAATTATTATTGCAAAAGCAGTTCCACATTAACCGCTGCTTTGTGATTAAGGGATGCTAAGCCCTAACCTGTGACTGGTTTTATTTTGCCTGCCATGAGAAATACAGTAAGAAGGGAAATTTTAGTTTTCTCAAAGGGTAAGATTGTTAGCTTTTACAAGTGGCCATGGCCTGCTACACTTCCCTATTTAGTTGCGTTTTTAAAATCAGTATTTTCTACTTACACCTCCCAAAAGACAGTGGCAGAACTTTCAAGTTATTTTTGAACGCCGGTTTATGCTGCTGAACCATGTTCACCTTCACAAGCAGCTGTGATCTGTGGTGGGCTCCCTACTGTTAAATGGACAGTGAACTGCAGTGGGAAACCCAGACCATTTCATGCTTATTGATTATTTCTTTTTTTCATCTCAGTGGAAATCATTTGGTACATTGCTGATGTCTGTTACCCTACAAGCACCACTCTGTGTAGCATCCGTGCCTCCAGCGACAGCCATGCAGCTGCGTGGTCCCTCCCATTTGCTCCCCGTGCCGCTCTATTAGCCCTGCAGGTACTGCCCACAGACCGCAGCACACTGCCCAGTTTTTATTTTCCACTGGTTTTTGAATCATTATTCAGATTGTGATTTACAAATCATGGGTTGCAGGATGGCTGCTTACCAGAGCTACTTTCCAATATAGCTGATCCCACCAACCTGGAATCTATACATTTGTATCAAGAGTTTGGGGTCCTACCTCTTTCCTACTTTTCTCATCAAAACCAATACATTCAAAAAGCGATGCTCTTTCAAACTTCCATTACTTAATTTTTAGGTGAATCTCCTTGTCTCTAGCAATGAGTTGCTCCTGAATCCCTCCTAAATTGTTTTAAGAGGGCAAGCATATTAACCTCTCTTAAAATAATTTTCATGCTACATAATGTTGGTGATACGTATTAGTACTTAGTGTTCATTCTTGTTTTAGCTAACGGGTCAAAACAAAATACCAATAAATTCCTTTGTGTGATAGTGTCGGAAAGATTCTGCAGGAGGACATGCACTGTGTGATTTTCTAGTGTTCTGCTTGGAGACATAACAGATTTAGCGAATTGAAAATTATCTGTGATTTCTGCTAAGATCTTTTTTTTTTGTTTTATGTACTTTCCTCCCAGGGCAGTGGGTGGAGAAAAGCAGCACTGCCTGTGCGCACATGTTGCACGCCTGTGAGAGCAACACAAGAAATCTGCTCTCAGGAATGCAAGGGGAAATCTGCCACTAATTGGACGTGGGAACTGGATTTTGGTTAGTGTTTTAAATACAAGCCAGTCATAACTGAAGTAAAGCGTTTCATCCTCCCTACCACTGTGCCTGGGACTTGGTCACAGCGACACGCGTGTACCAAACAGGACAATCTTTGGGATTTTGACCCACTATACTGCTTTATCCTAGACTGCAGCGTGGCCTATGAAGTCCTGCACACGCACAAGCTGCTAATGCATTTTACAATGTGTTATTTATAAAAAGGCTCATTTCACACAACCATGCTTCTCCTTCTTTCCTCAATAAATCTGTAAAAACAATGTTCTGGGGATCTGCTGCTTGATCCTGGACTCCAGATGCAATTCTTAAACTGAAACACATACGGATATATTCAAAACACAGTGGTGGCATAAATTTGACTATTTCTTGCTACTTGATATCGACTACATATCCTCTGCAACTCAGCTGCTTATGGTACCCTCAAGCACATCACCAGTGTTCAACTAGTTAAGGGCCTTGTACCAAAATCACCAACTGCGCATCTGCTTTCTGATCTAGGGGTTTGATTAAAATAGCACTGCCAAGCTGCTGGTGGGATGCATCTAAATTACTCACTAAATTCACACTTTAGGCACTTCACCCCTCCTACATCCGTAAGGAATGTTAATGATGGAGGAATCTGAAGTTCTCTATCATGGGCCCCTGGAAAGAGTATCTGCTTTTGCTGCTGTGATTGATTTATACTATCAGGCTAAAATCTTAGCCCTGCCTCGCCTGCCAATTCCACACTGATAACAGAAGATGATGCTGGGTATTTTAAAGAAGTAGTAGGCAGCCCTGTGTTTCAGAAGAGGGAGGTAATATTTTCCAACAATTTTCCATCATTCCAGAATATTCTTCTTTTCCTTGATTCATTCTCACTGCCCCTCCTGCATTTCTAGGATATGTAATCCAAAAAGGACAAGCAACCAGCCCCAGCCTCTGCCCCAGCATGGTACAGCAATTGGCAGTATTCTGCCTTGAAGTGAGTAAAGTGTTAACACCAATACACCCTTTTTCTTCGCCAAATGTAAAAGGGAAAATGATTTCTGCTCTGAGCCCCTTTAAGGGAAATAAAACTGCTTGGCTAGAGCTACCTGTGTTTCTTGCCCTAGTCAAGTTTAATTTAGTATAGTTCTTCCAGTCTGTCTCACGAATGCTCCAATTTGCCACCATTTGCATTTCCTTGACATTTAATTAAAGTCTGTTAAACATTATTTGACACTTCATTTTTCAGTTACGGCAACATCTTTAACAGTTTTGTTGAAGAAGAAAGGCATTTTGACAACTCAACAGCTGCATAAGGGATCAGAAAAAAAAAGTCTTGCATTTGACCATCAGAAAACAGATCAGCGAGCACTTTAAAACCATGAACTTTGAGATGAGTTCATCCTGTCATTTTTTAGCAGTAGTGGTCAGTAGGTGAGTCGTCGTGCCATTCTGCTCCTTGGGTTAGCGTCCCCTGGTGCAATCCGCTCCATGCTGCCCTGGGCACGATCTCCCATACGTCCCCCAGATGCGCTTCTCGTCCTCATGCCAAGAGGCAGTATATGGAGCCAAATTGTAAAAATCTGGTGGTTTGGAATAACTGTTTCTGTTCCAGGAGTTTTGGAAAACTATTTAGTAACTTTTTTTTTTTTCCTGCTGGTGATCTGAGCACCACATAGCAAACTAGCAAAACAAGCATTTGATCTTGTAAAAGATCCAAAAATTCTGCTAAAAACATTTATAAAAATACAGACTGTAGAAAGGAATTTGACTGTAAAATGTGTACAGCTCTCAGGTTCGTCCCAGAGTGGCTTCTTACCATGCTACCATTTGAAAATGAAAGGAATGCATCTGTATTTCTTCTGTCCAGGAAGATCCTGCTCCATCCCAACATGCATCTGAATGCAGGCTGTGGGCCTCAGTTATTAAATGGAAATGGGCAAGAAAAGACCCAAACTACTATCAGATAGGCTTTGCAGTTTCAGCCTCCATGCTGAAAAGTGTGCTTGCTGATGCATTGTGGTTGCTGTTCGCACTGAGCAAGAGTCTGTTCTTGCAGCAGCCAGGTAGTTCACCGAGTCTGGCTTGCCTTGCTGCAAGAAGAAATTCTCTATGGTCATGCCGAGGCTTCAATATATTCACTTTTTGGTGCTGCTACCCTCAAGTACTCTGGGTTTTCTGCTGCAGGAACTTTCAGGAGACCGTTAGGTTTGGTTTCCTTTGGTAAGAAGTCCTGCTGGTAGTCAGGATTGTCCAGATTTATTTGGTGGCTGCCTGCCTGGATCCAGTAAGGGGAGCTCTCAAAAACCGTCTTGGCCAGTGGTGACTGGTTAGTGTTGAGATATTCGGGGTTGTCCACAGCTGTGCTGTGTGAATTCTGATAGCTGGAGTCCGTGGGGACCTTTGAGTTTGCTGTGAGAGAGAAGTTGTTGTAGATTGGATTCTGGACTGCTGAGGCAGAAGCTTTCTTGGGCACCAACTGATTCACATACTCTAGAATAAAAAGAAAATAAAAATGAAGATGTATAACTAATGCAGTCTTTTGCATCACTTGAGGTGTAGTTTCAACCCAGCTGCCACTTGCTCTTCACACATAGCATTTCACAGAATCACAGAATATTCATGGTTAGAAAGGACCTCCTAGATCACCCAATCCAACCATACCCATAACAAAGACACCTAAATACCCTGATCAAACATGACTTCAAAACCACAAAATAATGCCCTACATCCCTGCCACCTGAGCATGTCTTAAAGCACCACGTCTACCTGTTTCTTCAACCTCCAGGGACAGTGACTCAACCACCTCCCTGGGCAGGCTGTTCCAGTGCCTCACCACTCTCTCTGTAAAGAATGTCTTCCTAATATCCAATGTAAACCTCCCCTGCTGCAACTTCAGACCATTTCTTCTGGTTCTGTCAGTAGTTACTAAGGAGGAGAGGCCAAAACTCACCTCTCTGTACAACCTCCTTTCAGGTAGTTGTAGAGGGCAATGAGGTCCCCCCTCAGCCTCCTCTTCTCCAAACTAAACATACCCAGCTCCCTCAGCCTCTCCTCATACGACTTGTTCTCTAAACCCCTCACGAGCTTGGTAGCTCTCCTCTGGACACGTTCCAGCATCTCAATGTCTTTCCTATAATGAGGGTCCCAGAACTGAACACAGTATTCGAGACGAGGCCTCACAAGTGCCTCACTGAACTTGCTGAAGCAGAAGAGAGCCAAAGGCAGGGACTGCTGTGCCATGGCACTAAATGTGCTGCCCTGAAGTTCACCTTCAGGAATTTGGTTTGCAAAAAGGCAGAAAGATGGCTTGGACCATGAGACAGTGAGGTAGCTACTGCTGATTTTAGTGACGTGTGGGTGGCTGTGTCCCAGATACTGTTCCGAAATCGCAGTCTGGGAGCTTATCTGCCAGAAGCTGTTTCCCTAGAAAAATATTTAGTGATGAGGAAAAATGCCTAGAAATTACAGGACTGGCAGTAACAGACTCCACGTTTCCCTTCAGTGCCATCTCTTTGCACCCTTTTTAGCTGTGGCATATTCTTGGAAAGGTTAGTTGGGATTTTTTAAGGGCACAAAGCATCATGACTGAATAACCCAGCACCAGCTCCCTGGGTGCTCAGTGGCTCACTTTCCAACAGCCTACAGTGTAAGTCCACGTGAAACTGTGAGCTGCCTCCTGTGTATCAACATCTGAAAGCACTGAAACTGCCAGAAAGCTGTTTATATTGCTGAAATGGTTTAAGGGGTGAAACCCAGTTTTTAGAGGATATTTTCCCAAGTAGAATGCTTTAAACACATAACCACGCATGCAAACACCCCGGCCAGATTGCACACATGGTAAATATGAGCAACCTGGCTGGTGAAGGAACCTAAATGAGAAACAGCCAGAAGCAGATAGATGAAGTCTTAAATGCACACTTTTCCACTCGCATTTACCAAACAAAAAAAAAGGTAGGAAGCATTTGATTTGTTTCCTTTCTACAGAAAGGAAGGGCAAGAATTATATTCACAACCAAAGGCTTGAGAACAAGTGGCAGTGGGATGGAAACACAGGAGATGTACTCACCTGGGGCTGGCAGGAAGCCATCGTCTATGCTGTCCTCCAAGAAAGCACCTGTTGGGTCTGAGCTATACCTCTGGACAAAGCTGTCTTCCCTCACAGGGTGCCCCTGCTAGGTTGGAAGCAGAGAAAATCAGCATTTAAGGGACCGTTTTGTAGAACTTGATGCACATAGGAGAAGTTGCTCCTTTTTTAAAGATCATTCCACTTACCCCATTCCTGTCAATGCAGGTTGTAGCAGAGTTGTTGCTAGTAGCACTCTTAAAGAGAGAGAAAGAAAATACAGACATCATGAGAAGCAATTCACTCTTAAAATTGCTTGTTATGTTTCCACAGAGAAAAGTTTCATACCAATGAACTCAAGAGAGGAGTGCGGGATGTTGAAGGGCTGTTGAAAAAGCCCTGGTGTGGCACAAGATACTCATCTGCATCCACTATATCTTCCATGTCCTCCTCCTCCATCAGTGTGCGATAAAACTTCGAGTCTGTAGGGCTGGGCAGGTGCATCCTATCGTCTCCCTGTGAGACAAGTCGGCGTGAGAGAGGACTTGAACACTCCCTTTGAGCCCTTATTAGCCCCTTCTCTGAGAGACAATGTAATTTAGCAAGAGGCCCAGGATTCAAAATCTTGATCTGAGTGTTTTAATAGAGTTTAGTGGAATTTGGGCCTACAATGTCTGTGCATGCTGCTGTAAAATAGCTGCCTTTGTAAGAGGATCAGACTCTCTTCTCCTCTCAAGACTGCAGTAAGGACTGTCACTGGTCCTAGACTGGGAAAAGTACTAAGAAAATAGTGACTGGTCTTGCAATTCCGTTTGTGGTTCTAGCTGAATATGTTGAGACCTGGAAAGCAATGATACATCTAGCCTTAAATTATCCATATTATGTGTTTTCATATGCATTACTATTCTTCTTGGGCCTCATATTAAATGCCCATCAGACATCTTCCTACCACTGGGTTTAGTACCTGTATAACGAGATAGCGTGGAGGGTCACGGGCCATTTTTGAGAACTCCGCTATCAGTTCACGAAACTTGGGACGGCTGTCCGCATCGATCATCCAGCCTGGGGGGACAACAGGGAAAACAATGCACAAATAAAATTGTTTGGGTGACCAAACACAGAGCTTTAAAAAAACCCAAATAAATGTAACAGTGAAAAGAACAGGACCATACATGCTGTTAGGGCCTTCACTGTAAGGGACCACCATAACAAGTTTGCTCACCAGCCATTGCTGTGACTTTCAGCATTTAAATATCACATCTTGTCATTTTTGCAAAGAATGAAGGACATAATAAAACCCTGTATGGGAGAAGCTCCAGGCTGAGCCTGTCTTCTCTCCCGCTGGACTATCTCCACGTGAACAGGCAGGTCCCACCTAAGTGGTAACACATCAGTCCTAAGGACAGCAAATGGGTGGCCAGACTGAAGTGGTCCAAATTAGCCTGATGTGAAAAAGCTCTTGAAGGAGGGGAAGCAAGCTAATTTCAGCGGGTGCCTGTGGATGTACAGTGATTGGACCATCTAGTCACTGCACTGCTTCGTGAAATCCCGGGAAACCTAAAGCAGAAGGTACCCTTTGTACCAGATGTCTTCTAAAATACAAAACCTCCTTGTTGGGGACATTTTGAAAGATTAACTATATCTAAGCTGTATTTAATTAGTAAACAGACTTGAACAACAAAAACGAGTCCTACAGCTTAGTGCGGATCAATGCTAGGAGAGATTTTGAATATAGATACTGGTGGTTTAACACATGATACTACTTAAGAAACCCACGTGTTCTAATACCAACTAACAGATGAGCTGATGTAGACACTCTTGAGTTTAAAATTAAAAATAATAAAGGTCAAGCTTAGTGTATCTGGAGGCACGTGTAAAAAACAGCCTATCCATAGTAATGGAGAAATGAAGTGCTAATATGCCATCTAAAATCTGCATTAGACAACATCTCATCGTTGCCAGTAACTTTTTACCACACTAGAAATATGATCCCCTGCTAATTCAAGATGAAATCCTTCTTGTTTTTAGACAGAGTGGAGCACTTGGGAGTTTGCTGCTGTTGCGAAAGTAGCATCTAGTATTCCTGAATTTATCTCTGAGTTGCCTATGTTTAAATACTGCTTCTTAAATAAAATAAAAATAAAATATTGTGCAATAACTTTGAACATTCTGCTTATAAAAGAGATGACTCAGAATCCTGAGTTCCTTTACACAAAATGGCACAGCTTCAACAGAGTCTGCACTACAGCCTGCAAACATGGGATGATCCATGAGTCCCGGGGCAGAAGGAAGGCTCAAATCCCAGATGCTCAAACTCTTCCATTTAAGTTCAGCGTAATGGTATGAAAGGGGATGGGGACAGTCCACTGGTTGTGCTTTAAAAGCAATAGGTACCTGATTAGGTGCCTGGAAAAATGTCTTCTTTCTACATCTGGACTGGCCCTAAGGAAAGGCGATGGGCTGAGGTGTCAGTCAGGTTCAGTATCTCTGAGGATGAGGGTCTAGGACACTGCTTTTGGGTCTGGGTACCTCCCAGTCTAGGTACACACACCTGGATCCGGTTTCTGCTTGCTATGGTGTGAATGGGATCAGGCTCACCCTGTGTTGGGTGCCAACAAAGCAACAGGTGGGCACTGCAGGATTCCTCAAAAGTGCCACACTACGGGGTTATCGTGATAATGTAGCTCCTATTTCGGAGCAGATACATTTTGCTCCAATGAGAAGGTCTTAAATGCCACCTAGTGGGCTGCTTATCAGCATCCTCACAGTAGCAAGCAAGGAGGTGGCAGTCATCCCCTAGATGTGCTAGAAGCCAGGTAATAATCTGACATTTTAACACCTGGTATAGGTGGAAAAGGGGGTTGGGGTTCAGAAGCCCTTTGATGTGCCCTAAAAATGGCCAAAAAGTGCTTCAGAGACCCTCAGCTCTTGTTCTACTTTACTGCTACAGCTGTGTGCTGAAGAGAGGCCATCCAAGAATGAGGGAGAAATGGGATGAGCACATGCATCTGCCACAACGGTACCATTAACTAAACAGCCAACAAAAGCATTATTTGGCTGAATTGGTGACTAATAAAACCATATCCCATGCTGCTGGTGAAAGTTCAAAGTACAGGAACACTCTGGAGTCACTGATCTTCCACATAACCCTATTTCTGTGCCGTCACAAAGAACACAGCATATACAATTGCAACCTAATGGAGGCAACTAACTGTGCTACTTATTCAACTTAGGTGAGCACTCACAACCCCAAACGTGAACTCACATTTGACCATGATCATGTACACGTCAATGGTACAGATTGGGGGCTGAGGCAAACGCTCGCCCTTCTCCAAAACAGAGGAGATCTCACTCGCGGGAATCCCATCATATGGCTTGGACCCAAATGTCATCAGCTCCCAGACTGTCACACCTGCAGGGTAGGAAGAGAAGACTGTCAGAGAGGCTGTGCCAGGAGCCAGGGTGCTTGGCCTGGGTGCAGAGAGTGGAGTGGGCTTTCCCAGAGGCACTGCATTGTCAGAGCCCCGCCCAGGAAAAGCATTTTTTTGCCATGATTTTGAAGAGAGACAAATTAATAAAACAGGTTGGAATAATCATAGAATCCCAGGTTGGAATCCCCAAAAGGGACCTCAAGGGTCATCTAGTCCAACCTTTTAAGGTAAACTACTTACAGATACAGTTTAAATGAGATGGCCCAGCACCCTGTCAAGCTGAGTCTTAAAACTGTCCAGTGTAAGGGAATCCACCACTTCCCTTGGGAGGTTATTCCAGTGTCTGATTGTTCTCATGGTGAAAAATTTTCTTCTGGAATCCAATTGGAATCTCCCCAGAAGTATCTTGTAGCCACTATCCCTTGTCTTTTCCATGTGACTCCTTGTAAAAAGGAGTCTCCATCTTCTTGGTAGCCACCTTTTATGTACTGCTACATGGTAATAAGGTCTCCCCTAAGCCTTCTCAAGGCTGAACAAACCCAGTTTTCTCAGCCTTTCTTCATATGACAGGACTTCCAGTCCTGCTTTCCTTTTGGGTTTTTTTGGTTGTTTTTTTAAATGATTTAGGGTTTTGGTTTTTATTTTTTTTTTAATTTTTGTTGTTGTTGGTTTTTTTTTTTTTTTTTTTAAATCTCAGTTAGTATCTCAGTGTTGAACATCCCACCTAAAGGAAATGCAGGTTACTGCCTCTTGACTCCAAACCAGCAAGTGGTTTTAAAAATGGAAGTTGTATTTTTGTTTCAAAACAATCTCTTTGGAGATGAGCAAGAGCAGTTTTTGAAAGATGTGTAAACCAGCTGCCTTGGTGTCATTTGCTGACGTACCATGTACCCTTGTGATGTAGCTGTTATGATTGTCTGGTAGCTTAGGATACAAAACAAAATTTTGGATGCCAAGATACATAAATGGATTAAGAGCATCAGAGACTGTACTTTTTCTAAAAGCACACAGGATCTGACCATCTGTATTAAGTATTTTCCAGGAATGTAAGAGATCATGTAAGTGGAAATTTTGGAATAAGTTACTTTGAAGTTTCCTTTCTGCTCCTCTTTCATTCAAGCTGGTTTATGAACCATACCAAATATATAATGAATTCTTTCAGGAGGTTATCAATTTACTTCCCTTTTAGCATTGTCCTCTCAACACCACAACAGCACAAACATTTTAGGCCACAGCAGTTACACTGATTGACGCTGACCGACATCAGTGTGGCTGATGGTTTTAAGTCCTCCCTCTAGTTACATGGCTTTATTGCCAGCTCAGTTATATTTCACATCAAGTTGCTGAAGAAGAGCATTAGCAGGACTTCATAAAATGGAGCAGTCTCCTACCTGCAACCCCTTTCAGGGGATGGCTCATCATCTGAAAGCATATTCTGCAAAACATCTTATACCTCACTAGCATACAATTTCAGGGGAATTTTATAGAAGGGATGACTTTGGCCATTTGTTTATGTTTAATCTCTCCATCTTCTCATCACAGGAAAAAAAAGTCTGTGTAGAGTCACTAGCAAATCCTGCAATTTCCCAACCCATTTGCAAGTAATCATAACTGGCTTTAGACTCACCGTAACTCCAGACATCACTCTGATGAGTGTAAATCCGGTGTAAAATTGACTCCAAGGCCATCCATTTAATAGGAACCTATGAAAATTCACAAATAAGCCTTAAGAGGCTGAACCAAAATTTATCAGGGATATTTACCACCAGGTGGTGTTTATACCAGTAGTTTGGTTGCAGAAGGGAAAAACCCAGCCAATAAACACAACTATCCAAGTGGTAAAACAGGCAACTTTTAAGTCCCTTTTTATTATTTTATTATGTTGAAGCTGGGAACTTGTGATGTATTAGGCATATTACAAAGATCTCTTACAAATTAGTTTGACAACATTTTTAACAGTCAAATGACTATTTTATTAACCTTCTCCTAACATAAGAGGACACAAATCCAATCTCAGGCTGTATGACAAAGACTGATCGGCTCTCATATGGTTTCCATTTATGGTCTCTGCAATATTTGCAAGCAGCTTCTCTTTAGTTTCTCAGCAGGACACATTCCCTCCATCAGCACGTAGTACTACACAAAGGCGTGTTGAACCAAGTCTGACAGGTCTTTCTTCTGCTATAAATATACAGCAGTCCCTTTCTCTTTTCTCTTCATAAACTGCACGGTGTTATTGGTGTTGGCTACACTGATGAATTCAGGCATGCTTCCTTTTTTTTTTTTAATTTTTTTTAAACTTTTTTTTTAATAATCTTGCTTTTTCCCAGACATTCTGGGTGGGAATTTCAAAAGCATTCGCTGCTCTGCTACCTCCGCTCCCACTGCAGTCCCACTGCCCTGATGCTGCTTCAGCTGATTTCAGAGGACTCCCACAGACTTCAAAGGCAGCATGCTGAGACAGCAGCTGAGCGCTTTGAAAAAACCACTCTTTTTTTTTCTCCTGTGTTTGAGGCTCATTTGCAAGCACAAACACCAATGAATGTGCAGCAGCTCATTCTCTGATGCGCTTTACCTTGCCTCCCTCAGCGTGATACTCCTTCTCGTCAGCACCGAGCAGCTTTGCCAGCCCAAAGTCTGTGATTTTCACGTGTTGAGGAGTCTTAACAAGGACATTCCTGGCAGCAAGGTCACGGTGCACCAAGCGACGCTCCTCCAAATAGTTCATTCCCTGCAATACGACAGACCATGGGTAAGCATCACACACTTGGGGCTTAGGCACGCAAACGAGTTACCAAACATCAGCTGCTCTGTGGTAACTGTACGCACACCACCATAAACACGCGGTAACCTATCCCACCTTCAGAAAAAGGCTGGCTTTTTTGATATACGTGATGCTTATTGCAGTGTAAGGACATGTGCTTGCACGGTTACATGGAGAAATAACTATTATCCTCCAGGAACCCTTTTTTGTGTCGATGCATTGATGGAGTGATGAAGAATAAAAAGACTACTGTAGCAGGTTAATACAGCAGAGGATGTGGTTCCTTGGGGATTTAGTTCAAGAAATACAGAATCAGGATAGGGCTTTCAAAGAAGGGGGCAAAAGCTTCTTTCAGCTGCACTGGTGCAACCCCAGTGACTTCAGGAGAGCACAGAACAGAGTTTAACTATCATCATTCATACGTGTGCAGGACCCTTTAGAGAGTATTTAAACATTAATCATTCAGAGTTGCTGATACTCCATTTTATTGTAGTGTGCTCTGTCTTCTCCCTGCTAAAAATCAGGCATTCCACTGCAAAGGTGAAAAAAGGGAGAAAAATAAATAAATAAATTCATTTTATGACTGAGTTCAGAGTTGTATCTATATTCAAGTTCTCTTTGAAAAGGCAAGTTCTTCCAGTTTCACTGCCTCCCATGATTAGACTGTGTTCACCATAGTATACGTGCTTTTTTGTTACAACTGCCTCTTGAGGAAGAATAGGACTAATTGTGCTGGTTTGACTTCTAAAGCATAAATCTAGCAGCTGTGTTTCTGGCCAGGAAGACCACTGTCCTTTCCCTGAAGACCAGCCGCTTGCTGGAATCAAAAAGTTTGTGATTTCTAAGCTTCCTGTAAGGTCTTTTCTAAAAACCACAATTATTCCCAGTCCATAGGTTTCTGCTGGTGGTAGTTTATGTGTATTGTATTTTTATGAAGAGAGAATTAATAAAAAAGTACTTCTAGCCTACAAAGTTAACACCAAAATAATCATGTTGATGTGATGACAGAACACTGGAGGGAATAATTTTCTTCCAGCATCCACTCCCTTCCTAAGCCCACCACTAATGTGGACCACCATCGAATCCTCCACCCCAGTCCCTCAGCAGAACTTCACCCATGCGCTGCTAATGTTGCCAAAACAAACCCCCAAACAAACTGGCGTGATGCCACTACAAGCGTGCATTTAATTATACAAATAGATTTTCAGTGAGCAGAGCTTTTGGAACAAAAAATGTCAAGCTGCCAATGGAAACCAGACTATCTTTAAAAAAAATAGCAATCACATAATCTAGCCCCAGCAGGACAAAAAAAATTTCTTCTAAACATGTCTTGCTGCAGAGACTTTCTAAGATACAAAGCTGCTGTAAGGCAGATTATCAGCTTCAGCCTAAACTGTTTAAGATGCTGATGGCTAAAAGACCTGTGCACGTGCACAACCATACACTGAAGACATCGAACTGCTCGTCTAGAAAATTCAGCAGATCGTTAATTGTATGCAGGCCTGGGGTCTAAGTCATTTTTCATCATGAAGAATGAGACCAATGTGTTCAAAGAGAGCAAACACTGTTCACAGTGTTTCTGCACATGGAATGTCTATGCCCTGTCATAACATCTTGTCTGAAAGACAGGACTCCATACCTCAGTGAAAGATAATGTTTGTAAAGATGCAAAGAAAACTTATTTCAAAGCTGTGAAAACAGAAACAAAAATAAGCTTCCCAGGGAACTTGCCTCCTGCTGGTTAGTTACCAGACATAAATATATTTGTCTCAATTTTTTTCCCTCCTCCTAAAGTACAGTTTTGAAGAGTCAGAGAATGTCCAAAAATCTGTCACGACTTTATCAGAGTTGTAACACCAGACACATCGGTGGGAAAAAAATGTACGTATGATTTACAAGTGCTTTGAGGAGAACTTCAGTGAGGAGCAGCACAAAGGAGTATGTTGAAGGTCAGGCACCTCTCTCTGGAGAGAGTATGTGCCAGTGTTGAACCGACATGAAAAAAATCAAACAGAGGCTAACAGTTGTGAATGGCAACCTTTCGGGCAAGCAATGCCTCAAGGAGCAATTTGGAGGTGATTTTGCCACCTTAAAAATTAACAAGGGAGAGTAGGAGGAGGGAAACGTGGCCTCCAGCTTACCCTCCAAAGGGGCTAAAACCAGGAGAGAGCAGTAATTGATTTTAAACAAGAGAGCAGAAGAGTCAGGAAAAGGCAGTTCACATCCTGGGTGGACACATCAAGTAAAATTCACTTGCTGTGGAGCACGCTGTAAAAAAGTACACACATCGAGATGAAAAATGTACTCTGTATACTTTTGGTGGATATATTTCTGAGGTCCTCAGCATGTTTCCTGAAAGCAAACCACAGCCAGGCGAGCCTGGGATGTACACAAGGTCTCGAGGGACCGATAAGGCTGTAAGTGTGCGGTCAGCTCACAGACTGGCGTTCCTGAAAGAAGCAGCATTATAGCAGCTGGGCTTTGCGGATACTGCCACCTCACACAACAAATCTCCACCAAACTGCAGCTATTTTTTGTTGTTGTTTTGCTCCATTCTTACATGCTTGCAAATGGCTACCCAATTTCCAAACACAGCATATTGCTGCTAAGGGCTGGAGGCTGTACTTCAGTCTCCTTTGCTGCTCTTCTCTTTGGCAAACAGTGTCTGGTGGGATAACGAGTCTTTTATTCGGCACTATGGTCATTGCAATTAGATCACAGGCACCCACTCAGTGCATATAAATTACAGAACAACCCTGGGGTGCCTGAATGTCTTTCAGTCACAGCCAGCCTGTGCTAGAATGGAGCTGGTATTTATTAATCAGCAGTTTCGATCCCCAGGCCTGAAATTCTCTGAGGCACACAAGGTGTATTGAGAACATCACTGTTTGCCCCGTGGCACAGCCCAAAGTAAACGACTGATGGAAGCAGCATTTTGGTATGGGAATTGCCAAATTCTACTCCCTTCCCAGCCACAGCTTTGTTGCATCACATTGTCATTTCATTACCGGTGTTTGGTTTGGACATAAACGTCTTGGCAATAATATTATGCTGTCTAGGAGCATTTTGAAGAATATAGTTAAAGTTTGCTCAGCAGCTTGAAAATGGTAAATTAAGAGAAAGTAACTGCTTACTGTCATGTAATAGGTATCTAGGAACCATGTGGTAAAATAGAGAGATTTAGAGAGACAGGTAAACTGTCTCTCTAATGTATAAAAAATACATTATGTGCTGTCAGAACTCTGCCTTAGAGTCTAAGTTTTAGCTGATCTGGAGGCATGCTGGTCCACTTACCTTTGCAATCTGCACACACCAGTTGAGAAGGTACTGGGAGCCAATGTTGTCCTTGTGCTCTCGGATGTAGTCAAGGAGGCAGCCGTAAGGCATCAGCTGTGTGATGAGCTGAACAGTAGAAGTGAGGCAGATTCCCAGCAAGCGGCACACATGAGGATTGTCAACACTAGCCATCACGTAAGCTTCCTGAGTTGAAAGGAAAAAAGGCAATGTGAAACACTCCCTTTGGCCTCACAGGAATGTTTGAAAGAAGTATAAAATAAGCTGGTCATTCAAGAGGTTGCTAAAAAGCTACATGCAAACTCTGTGCCCCCTCTCACATACAAAATACTTGTATTTCCCACTCGGTGAACCAAGTTTCTTCAACTTGGTGGAAGGTCCAGATTTTGAATGCTGAATCATCACTAGGATGCTGCGGAAGAGCTGATCTCCCACTACTGGTACAGCAAGCAAACGTGGGACATAAAATCCTGGAGACAAAACCTATGGGACCAGGAGGAATTAATATTGAACATCAAACGGAATCTGATGGAATTTCATAAGTTTGAGCACCTAAGTGCCAGGGCAACATATCTTGTGAACATGTGTCATAAGGCTTTTTTTTTCCTCCATAAATCTTTTCAGAGAAATGACTGAAAATCAGTACTTTTGAGATCTCTGTCCCTTTGTCAGGGTTAGTACTAACCCAAAAAGTCAAAAGTGGTCATCTAGGATGGAACTGACTGACTTTTTAAAAGAAAAGGCTTCTTTAACCATGTTGCTCTTCAGTCTATGTCAAACCAAACAGGTTAATAATCAGTTCACCTCCTCAGAAGTCTCAATACATGTCATACTTTAAGCAACACTGGTGAAAATACTGTCCCCAGCTGAAAAAG
Source organism: Ceryle rudis (assembly GCA_033439905.1). NCBI lineage: Eukaryota > Metazoa > Chordata > Aves > Coraciiformes > Cerylidae > Ceryle > Ceryle rudis. The sequence goes on along the minus strand of JAAGNO010013525.1, from coordinate 152,801 downwards.
CTGTTCTAGACCTATATCACAATGCAGTTGGTACCAGGAAGGTAGTTATAATGTGGAAGCACAGGCATAGTAAACTCTCTGATCAGCTTGAATTTTGGGTTTAAGTTTCATAAATATGTAAAAAACTCCTATTTCAAGCCTGGGTTCACCCTATGTAGGTTTAGATATGTATCTAAGGTACTCAAGATACCTCCTTCTCTTCCTTTGCCCTTCTCTAGGAAGGGAGAGGCCCATTCAGTGCCTGGTGCAGTACACTTTGGACACAGTGAATACATCCTTCAACATGGCCAAAGGGTAAAAGCTCCTGACTTCATGGTTTTTGTATGCAAAAAACTACTGATGGATTTAAACATGAGATCTCTATTAATACTGACATCTACTGTCAAGTGCAAGCTCAAAGAATGGATTCCACTAGGGTGAAAAAGATAAGAGCTGAAGTTGTATTTTTTTAAATTAGCTTTGTGTCCGATTTACAGTATTTCACATCTTGACCATTTTAAAGCTGTATGATTGAAAATCAACACAATGGGAAATAAATGGGACTTTTTCCATGCAGAGAGCTTTTAGGTCAGCACCTTAACTCAGAATCTGGAGTGACACCGGCTATCATCCCTTGGCAATTCAACATTAGGCTAACAGCCCCCCAGTAGTCAGGCCACTATTGTGGCAGGGAAAGGAGTAAATATGTACTAAGAGCTTAGGAAATTAAATACTGTAACACTTTACTCATCCTCTGTCAAGCTTTCCACAGATGTCACATAGCTGTGTAGCTGCTAAGAACTATTATTAAACAAAGTTATTAAAGCAATGATGTTCAAGAAATAAGCAACCCCCAACTCTTAAGCAATACTTTCTGGCCTTGGTAATGTTGTTTGACGTGCCAGCCTAAGCAAAGCACAATGCAATGCAATTTTCTTCTGAGGTGCTAATTCTTATTTGGTATCCTTGCTCTGGAGCTGCTGGAATTAAAGAGGTCTGCAGGAAGCCACGTTAAAGAAGATCTCTGGCAGAACTGGTTAAGAGCTCCTCAACCTACTGTAGGATGTGAGCAGGGCACTGAAAAAAACCCCTCTGTCAAGGCTAACACTGATACTGGAGGCTAGCCCAAGGAAAGAAAGCAAGAATACAATGTGCTATTCAATTCTGTAGATATTTGTGGCACTGTTTTTTAGAGAACCTTGCAAATATACTACACGATGCTCAGATGAAGCAGAGACTGAGAAATGCTAAAGCTCCCCAGGCTTCCAAACTGAGCTAGCATACCAATGAAGGGTGTCTGTTCCTTGCCTTCCTTCCTGTTGGGATTCAGCTCCATATTGTACTCATTTCAGTGGTGGGGGAGGAGGGAAATCTGCAGTCGGAGCTGTTCTTACTGCCCATCTGCCACACAGCCCGTGCAGGCTGACCTGGGGGCTCAGAACTGTGATGCTGAAAGAGTGGGGTGGGTGTATGGGCCACACAGCTCTCAAACAGCATCCAAGCGTTGATGCTGCCTATTACACTTGATACTGCAAAGTAAAATAGGCCACCGTCTCCTCGCAGGGAGCTATAGAGTGGTCGTGGGTCCCTCTAAGTAGCCCAAGACTTTAAAGTGGGCCTTTGTTTCAACTGTTTATCTTGGAAATCTCTGTGGTACACTCTGACCTGCTCCAAGTATGCTTGGTATTCAACAACAATCTTCTGAATTAGCTTTACCCTAATAAAGCCAGCGAAAGCTTGCCTGGATTATACAAGCTAAAGCTGTGGTTCTTGTGCTATACCTAGTGTGCTTCTGTAAAACAAATCATCTTTAATTGGACATTGTTATCTCTGAGGCTTCAGTGACCTTGAAAAGTTGGTTGTGTAGTAAAAATCTGTTTTGAGAGGAGCTTTGGAGTCAGTCCTCTTGATATCTTTCACTGGTTTGTATTTTAAATTTTTTTTTCTTTGAAATACAGAATGAATTCCACCAACTAAATCGTCTGAAAAATGAGCAGGACTGAAAAAAAGCAAGATATTTTTGTTAACCTACCTAATTCAAAGGAAAAGAACAGATAACATGGGGATATGCTACAGAAACTTTGAACAGAGAAAATACTTTGATAACACTGAAGAGCACACAGTCCCTGCATCTACTGCTCTGTCTTGTCAGTATCTTGATCTGCTGAAGGCCAGATGCAGTAGTCTATGCTTACTCATTAACCCTTCCTTCAATATACAGGAATTGAATGCAGTTAAGTCCAAAGCATCCTTTGTGAAGACTGTGTTATGCTTCTTAACATTGTGAAGAGGGAAATGAGGGGCAGAGCTCAGGGCAGGCTGCTGAGCAGCACATCTTTGCCAGCTTCTCAATGTGAGGAGCACCAGTGAAGGATGCACTCCAGCCTGGCTGCAGAAGCAGGTGAGGGGCAAGGACGAGGGCCACGCAGGGCAGGGATCAAGAGAATGGCTGAGACTGGTCAGGAGTCTATCTACACTAAAATCAGGACAAACAGTTCCTCATGTATGGATTCTGAGATGGACCACCTATTCTTTTGCATTGCTGCAATACGCATATCAAATAATATGGTACATAACACACAATCTGTTGACATAGAGTAATGAATTGGAATAACACTGTTTATTCAGGGTGATTGGAAAAATCCAGTGTGCTTTATTATCATCAGTAGCACAGGCAGTGGTTTGCCCACAGCCATTCAGCCTGACATTTCTCACTACTGAGACTTGACTTTTTGTTAAGATCTTCGCCAGCTTGAACCATGTGAGATGAGCCTTCATACCTGAGGTGTCCTTTGCTGGCCAAAGCTGGATTTATTTACTTATTTTTGATAAAATTTGTGCTAAAGTAGTTCAGTTCCTATCAAAATACAAAAAATAAAAATCTAGTTTCTTCTGTGCCTGAAAGATTTGTGCGTTTAATTAACAACACCATCACTTCCACACCAACAGGCTGTCCCAAGCTGGGGACCTGCACTTGCGATGTCCATTTGGGACATACCAGGGACACATGCCCTGTCCCTGCAAACAAGCACTCTATTGATGAGCCCCTGCCAAATCCAGGCTTTCTACCTATGCTTTCTAGAGGCACGCTCATGCAAGTATAGCAAGGAGAAGATTGAAGACTTAATCTGTACCAGATTCACTGCACTGCTTGGGGTACCCCTGGGCTGACCAGTCCTCCAGAGTGTCCCAGCTGGCTCCAGCTCAGGGCTGAAAGGGCTGAACAGGACACACACACACAGTTCTTACTGCTGAGGACAGTAAAGTTGAGCTGAAGTTACACTGAACATCTGAGTACTCCTCTCTGCACTCAGCATTTTAATTTCTTTGTATATACGTATATACATATATTCTTGGTGCTGTATGTTCCATGGCTTGAGATCCAGTTCAGAGTTTTAGCTATTCCAAACTCAGGGAACTTTGTAGTGAGGACTCTGGCTCACCTGCTGTAACCACACATTTATAAACTCCTGAATCGGTGTCCCAGAGCATTTTCCCCTGTTTTCTGAAGTGATGAACTATATCCCATCGAGAAAACAGAATTTTCACACCTCTTGTGGGAAGTGAGATAATTTCTTGCTTTCCATGGCAAAGATATCAGACATCTGGGATTTTTTTTTTTTCTTTTGGATTTATAGTTAACTTAATCATATGTAACTAAGCAATTAGTTTATGACAATCTGCAGTGTCAGGATTCAAAAATCATGAGATCTGTTGTTATTTGCTTTAGTTTTACTGCTGTAAAGGCAATGAATGTCATAGTTTAAAGTCTGAAAGATCAGAATAAAGAAAATAGAACTAGTTGTGAATGTATGGCGCCGACCTCTCCTTAGGTGCTACCCTACAAGTACAACATCAGTATTTGGACTGTACGCACAGTGTTCATAGCAGACACAAAAGCACTTCACAGAGTGGCCTGCAAAGCCCAGTACTTCTAGATGGAGAATTCAGTTTGGAGTGTAAAATATTTCTTCCCACCCAAAATCCTGAAATCCTTTAATTGTTATAGAGAAAAATCCAAACCACTGACAACTTGAGAAAACAAACATGAAAACTTACATCAAGTATTTCCTTGTTGGCTTTTGGTGATGTAGCCTCTCTCAACTCTTTAATAGCAACAGGAATTTTAACCTTCTCCCCTTCTGGGATCCAAAGTCCCTACGAAAAAGAAGTACAAAGAGTTACTTAGTCTCATATCTAACAGGTTGATTCTCACAATTACATACACATTTTACATCATCTGAGTAGACTTAAACATTCTGAACAATGCAAAGACATGTCAGACAACAAAAATATGCAAAGGACGTGTCTTGTAGGCATTAACAAAAGCCTGTTACTGGAGTGAGTGGTATTTCTCCTTCAGTCACCTCTAATGTATTATTTTGAAAAACTCTATTCTTTACCGTCCCCCTATAAATAGCTCAAGACATGCATAAAGAGCAACTTTGTGGAGGGAAATCTAATTAATTAGCGCATCACTGCAACTGCATGCACAAAAACTAGCCACTGCTAATTTATAAATCATGGGATGAAAAGAACTGTCATTTTCTCATGAAAATAAGATGGCGTCTATTCTGTACAAATAATCCAGTCCTAAACATACTCAGTGGCAGGTAGGTTTATGTCTGACTGGTTCACTGCTCTACATCTATAGTATCAGGAGGCCATTTAGGCGGCAGGTGAACGTTGTGAAACTGCGAGGACACTCTTCTGAAGTACCCAGCAATGTAGGTGCACATTTTCAGAGGTCAATGGGATTTGTGCCCCTGCAGTTCCTAGCTACAGGAAGTTTGCTTAGGAATATAGAGCTTTATGGAGAGATATAGGAATCTCTACTTCAGTACTACAGGCATATCCTGAAATGCATATCCTGAATAAAAGGAGGAGCACAGAAAAGTGGATCTTGGTGAAGCAGAAATGCAGAGGATAAACAAACACCAAGAGAAAAAAATACCTTGTGGAGCTGCACAGCTGAAGGTGTGTAGATGCTTGCACGCATCTGAGTCAGTTGTAATGACAGAGTGATTGACAATTATAAAAACAAGACCCCAGATCACACAGAAAAATGGCTTAGCACAGAACTGACCGTAGTGCATTTCTTTTTTTTCCTAATATTCACAACAGGGTGTGTTTGGCTGTGGTAGTTTTTAAGTTGAGATTCTCGTCCTCCAGGTTCGGCAGTATGTTTTTGGCAACATCTGAAGTAAAACTTCTCATGTTCCCGAATTCATAGTGCAAATAATGATGATTGAGTCATCTCTCCACCATTCAATACGTACCTGCTATAATGCCTAGCTTAAAAAAAATACCCTCACAATGATTGCAACTCCCAGTGAGTTCATGCTTCGTTTGGGTGGCTTCTGCATGAGGGACCGAGACGAAAAGGGCAAGAGAAACATGGTGATCTTACCTTATAAACAGTGCCAAAGGCTCCAGAGCCTAAAACTTTGACCTTTTTAAATTCTGTTTCCTTTAAAATTCTCAGATGAGCCTGGTTTGGTGCCTCCCCACTGGGTGTCAGTGGTTCAACAAGCTGGTGCAGAGAGAAG
>JAAGNO010013525.1:57399-147173 GCA_033439905.1 Ceryle rudis | reverse complement strand
TAGAAGGATATACAGCCTAGGAGGACAGCAAGCAGCATGCTTAGGGGAAGCAAATAAAACCTTTAAAATAATGAACATTTTATTCCACCTGAAGTTTACAGGAGGACAGCTCCACTCTGACTTGCAGCAGTAAGTATCTGAAGTTACTCCAAATTTCAGAGGTAAAATCAGAGTGGTGACTGCCATTTTGAAGGAGAATGAAGGAATGCTACTGTTCAAATGGAGGCTTTGACTTCAAAGCCTTAAAACACATGGCATGAAGAACAATGTAATTACCACAGATCCTAAAGAAGATTTCTTTTTTTAACTTGCGAATTCATTATATAAATGTTTTACATAATGGGCAAGAATCACCCCCAACCTTTCAGGTCTGCTCTTGTTTAACTGGATGAAATTCCCATGGTACCAGTGGCTTCCCCAGACCGCCTGGTTTACAAGCTGCAATTGAAACTCTGAGAGTGATTCTTTTCTCAGAAAAAAAGATGTGGAATTGATGGTGTTTTCAAAATTTGATCTAAGCCTGATTGCAAACAGTGTAATGCCCTCCAAACAGAGATATTTAACACATTTTTTGATGCATAAGTCAGCTTTTTCCCTTCATGCATTTTTCTATTTCATTTCCTTTGAATAAAACTGTATTTAGCTAGTCACAACCTGGTTTTAGCAGGCCAGCAAAGTTTCTGTTGTGATGAAACATCCTCAATTTAAGGAGTCCAGAGGGTACAATATGAGCTGAGCACGAACTGAACTCTACTATCACAATTGTAGAATACAGTGGTACATAAAATACTGTTAGGTAGTGCATTAAAAAGCAGGACAGCTTCTTTGTTTTAAGGATTTTAGCAGCTGACTCTTCAAAGCCAGCAAGAACAGAAGGAAGCTGCAACTGGGCTTTCAGCAGGGTGCTAAATGCAATTTGCTAATTATTTACTAAGATTAGACTAGAAAGAGAAGGGGGCTAATCATAAAAGAGCAACTTTAATCCATGAATTTTGCTATTTCATATGTGAGGTACCCAGAGGGTGATGCTGTAACGCACGCAAAACTGTGCAGAAACCAAAAAAGCAGTGTAGAAACCTTGTTCATGCCCAACAGGGTGAACCATTCACTTTGATGGCTTTGTGGGTTTTTTGTGCTAAAACAAACCAAAGACTAGACACAAACATTTCCTCAATTCCTTTCCCTCCTCTCCTTTCTCTCTTATTTTTTTCTACAGGATCAGACATATGTCTGATCAAGGGGGTAAAATTTTCAAAAGCACCCAATTTGCCGCAGCAGCCTCAAGGCTTGTCTGGAGGAAGAAATGATTAGAGGCTGTGGTTCTACACAGCAAGGTGGTATGGATCAGCAAACACACTGCACCTCACCCTGAAGGCACAGTTTTTTCCAGGTAGACAATCTCATTAATTTTCCTTGGGATTTAGACATCTAAATCCCTTAAAGCTTTTGAAAATTATATCCAGCGGGATCAGACCTGAGATTAAGTGAGAAGCTGTTAGGTGCACATCACCCTTTTCCCAGCTAGCGTGGCAGACACCGTGTTTGCCAATCCAAGGGCTTGTTGAGTTACAAGGCAGATGCAAGGTGCTTTAATTCTCTGGTACAAGGAGGCTGGCACCCACTGGGCCCAGTAAAGCAGCTGGTATCACAGTTGTGTTGGTGGCACTCACCTCCCTCTCCTGCAGCAGCCGGCGCAGGGTCCGCTTTCTGACAATGTGGCGCCTCCGCAAGTACAGGCCGATGCCCAACCCAACCACCACCAGGCACAGGAGACCTCCAACGACGCCAGCTGCGATAGATGGGATTTTGGAGCTGCAAGACAGGAGGAAGGATGTAGAAAAAAAAATGCTTAGGTGTAAGATTTTTAAAAAACCCTATAGAGTTTGCATGAAGCCTTAGGTTTTGAAACACACGCTCTGGACATCCACTGAAGCCTATCTGACATTTCAGGCATCTTGTGCATCTGTACTTTTAAGTCCCTCATAGAGGAACCTGCTCAAGTCTTCACTCAAACTCACAATTGGAGCTGATCCTCATAGCTTACTTAGGAGAGGAAATTCCTCCTCCCTGTGACAACCCTATCAAGCACACAAGCATCAAAGCTGTGATGCCCGTATGTGGCAGCCATGGACAGCAGGCCTGTGACCAGATACATGAAGCACCTGGAGAGAAGGCAGTATCAAGAAGGTATATGCAGTTGTGATAACAGCAACGAAGCTGACATCTCACCATTATTGGGAGGGGCCATGTTGTAAGGGTCACAATGAACTTCAGATCATCGGCACTCCTCTCCCGGTACAAATGTCTGAGGCCATGTACTGTGTGAACCATCCATGTTGTATGTACAGATTGCTGCCTCTTCATTAGAGCCTGGGTCATTTCAAAAACCTGTTTTCCCATGTTGTTTTTCAGTCTGTACTTAGAGATTTTCAGTCTGTACTTAGCAATTCTAATTTGCTCCAGGGCTTACTATTAAATGAAGTCACTATTTAACAATACCTCTAAGCTGAAATTTTCTTGCTATAAGGTGACTTTCTGGCCAAAAACTAAATCCCTCTCTCTTAGTCAGAGCAGCCTGTTTGCTTGTTGCATGACTTTGAGCAAGTCATGAGGCCAAAAAGTGAAATCTAAGATCTAGGGGGAAGAATGAACATCCATCTGTGCACAGAGCAGTTGGAGATGTACAGATCACAGGCTGGAAAGGCTCCCCAGGTCTCTGAGATTAATCCCCTGTAATGCAGGTAACCCTATCAATCCTAAATGTATCTCTCCCTGCCACTAGCTGTTAAACCTTATCTTTTCCCAGCTCCTCCTTTTGTTCTCCAGTAACAGATCCCAGGTCTCACCTTGACAAACAAGCTACGCAGAACACGGTTTTGGAGTCTTGTGCCAGTAGGAATATTTCTCAGTTCTTTAAATAATTTTTAAAGGTTGGAGCCTGCTCTAATCTGTCATTTCCCTGTACAGAGCTGAAGACTTAACTTTAGTCTCAGCCTTGCAGTGTCCAGCATGGAAATGTAAACACACATGCATTCTTTCCAGCTCTGTCGTTAATTGTAGCAGATGAAATACTCACCCGTTTGGACAGCCTTCAAGACCTGGCCCTTTGCACCTGTAAAAACAAATGAATGTTACAAACATATTAGCCTTGGCATACATACTCCTATTAATTCCAACTAGGACGAGTGCTACTGATTGAAAAGTTTGTGTTTCAGAGCAGTCCAAGTAGTAACACAGGAATTTATAATAGTCATACGCTCTGTTAATAAATATCAGTCAATGGCCTTTCTCCAAAATATTTTATCTAAAGGCATAGTTATGCTGCATACTCAATTTAAAGAATATTTTAAAACAACCTTCTGTGGTAGAATGAGGAGGGAGGAAATACATACACAAAATTCAAATGGACATGGATTTCGTGGCTCTGTGTGGCCATCTGCATTAGCACAGGAGCTCAGGGCTGGCTCTGGAGGAGGACAGAAGTAGCCTCTCCCCTCCACAAGGGCAGAAAGCCACATGAAGGTCAGTGCAGACCTTCCTGCATAATCCTTGTTTCTTGATAAGTAAGAGATTCCAATTTCCAGACTTCCTATTGCAATGGAAAGCTTGGGTAGCAGATACATGCTCCCAGCAGAAAACAGGATTTGACAGCACTCTGTTAGGCTATAGTCTGTTGGTATGTGTCCATGGTATTTTTCTCTCAGAATCTAAGGTCTTAGGTTACTGGTAATGTAAATAGGTACAACAGTAATCTAGAGAGCCAGAAACTCTACCAGCAAGTCATTCACTCTCCATTTGAGTTTAAAATGTCTGAAATTCATTTTGGCAGCCCAGTGCAAAAAACAACACGGATGAAAACACAGTGACTGCATTCACTTGATGGTCTAACGGTCGTGAGAGGCACCGTGCATTCCCTAAGTGCTGCTGGGCTACAAGATGTATGCTCTTCATGGGAATTGTGGTCTTTGTGGTGTCTACCGAGGAAAGAGAGCATTACAGAGAGGGTTACATCACATCTGAAAAACAGAGCACAGCAAGGAGAAAAGTCCAGTTTGTGGTATCTGCTCCTTGCGCTGACTTAAAGAAAAAGAATCATCCCAAAACAGCTCCAGAGGAGGTCAAATAAGGGGTAAGGAGTGAGCCTGTGCCAGGAAAACTGCTCAGAATTCCCTCTCACTGAAAAGAGGAACCAGAAAAATTTCAAAATGGCAGGTGGAGTTGCAGATCTTATCTCATAACTTGATCTAGGTCTGGGGGAGGAAGAGGTGAAGCAACTACTCATTTTATTGCGTTTTTATTTGTTTGTTTGTTTTCATTACTCTGATCTTCCCTGGTGTATTTGCCTTGTTTCTGGGCCAACACCATGCTCCAAGACACAGCATCTGGAAGGTCTTCTGAGTTCACTGGGCTCCCATACAAGAATGTGCATCCTGGTGTCCAGGACATACTGGAAGTGCTGTGAATACCAGTTCCTGGTTCTTGGGCGTCCAGCTTTGCTAGCGTTCTCTTTCTGCCTATGGCTCTGTTTGCTCAGTTGTGTAACTAACCCCAGAGAGACTGCACGTGCAGAGCAGAACCCTGAGCTTGCTTATGGTCATTAAAGATCTATCTCACTTTGCACCAGGCTTTTCTCTTTGGATGCTCAACAAAAAACTGTTCTGGGCCCAAGACCTCATACATCTTGTAGCCCAAGACCTCATCCTATCATACCCACCACCTGGATATGAAATTCTACATGCTCATGCAACAAAGCATATACAGCTTCTCCCAATAAGGATGTGAAATTAAAAGACTTCACTTTATTTCAGAATGTGACTGTTGTCCCTCAAATGATCTCCTCCTAAAAGCTCTGTTTTACCACACTACTTGGTGTAGCTTGCAAGAAGTTCTCCATGTGCTTCCTAACAGCAAAAAAAAAAAAAAATTGATGAGGGGATTGTATCTACAGTCTAAGGAATAACTGTCCAGTTATTTTCCTACATCAGAAAGTAGAAGCAGGCTAACTGTAGATTTTCACCTGTCCCCTACTTTTTTAAAAACTATTTCCCACACAAATCCATCCATATCAAGTCTGGTGGGATAAAGTAAAAAGGTGTTTGGGAAGAAAATGATAAGAGCAGCTTTTGCTTTTCAAATCCCATGTGATTTTCTGATTAATTTCACAAATCAAAGAAGAAACAAAGACTATGACAACTATCCATCCAGGACTTAATATAACTATCTTTCTTAATGTAGAATTTTATGATGACACCCAACATAAATTAAAGGTTTTATAGAATCTGAACAATCACTTTTTCCATTCCTGAATCATTTTTCTTCTGCTTACAGAAACCAAAATGAGAAATGTGACCTTGTCTTATGAACTGCCTCAAGATCTTACGGATATATCAAATGGAATCTAGCAGTGGTTGTAGTCTCTGAAATATTGCTCCACTTACTGGAAAATTACTACTGTGTACAGTCCCTGAGAACTACTGGCCGCATTTCATCTGTCTATGTGTTACTCATCCCAGTGCAAACACAGCTATTTATTTCTCAAATCCATCAAGATTTTAACAAATTTCTGCTCAACTCATAGTTCCTAATAACAAATAGTTCCAGTGCTGCTAACTACACTCCTGGATTCTCTCCTCCTTGCTTTTCCACTCCAGTGGCTGTGGCTGAATTTAGTTCCTGTATTCTGGGAGAGTGGCAAGGGAAAACCAAATCCTCCAACTCTGAGAAGATTAATTAAGCTGGTGTATGTCATTAGTTGCTAGAGGTATATATGGGATAATTCCAGGGCTTTTGTGATGTTGCCCTCTTTATCAGAGTGTATTTTCTCAGCTGTACTAGAGGCAGAGCAAAAGGAAACTCATGTACAAAATCCCCAAGAGATTACTGGAGAAATGGAAGAGGTCTTTTAGGATGAGTAGGATAAAGGTACCTCCATTTCATTTTCTAATGAAGGCTGAAAATGGGCTCAGCTGAGAAAATGAAACTAGATGGGATTATTCGGGGTGATACAAAAGAAGCCATGCACTATCAGTAAGCACACCTAAAATGAAAAACCAAAAGCTCAGCTGGGAAGAGAAGTCCTCTTTACTTGCAGCTTCTTCATTTAAGGAAAACAGAGCCAGATCTCGGAAACCCTTAACTTGTATGACTACTGAGGTCAGTGAACTTAATCATGCTGATAAGATTTTGTGGGCTCTAACTGTGAAATTGGACAGGGACAGAAATAAAATTGTTGCTTCTTGTCACGCAGAAATCGCTGAGACTGTGGTTTCTAAGGATGCAGAAACTTTGTGAGACAGATGTTTTCAACAGAGTGTTGAACAGATTCCATTCCCACAGCAAAACGAGGGAAAGGCATGAAGCGAAGTAAGCGGCATTACTGATTGATTGCCTTCACAGGGACAATGCTGTACCAGGCTGCACGTTCCCAGATTATTCCTCTGACACTGGCTCCCTACCCATCAATGCCATTGGCCTCAGATGTTCCATCTGTAAAGCAAAAATAGTAACACTACCTTCTTCTATCTCTCTTGAGCCCTTTAGCAATACAGCTTATTTCTTCTGCCACATTTGGGCAGCAATTCCAACAGGGCCATTGAGCATGTTCATAGCCTAGGTCTTTCATGTAAAAGATCAAATTGATACTGCTTTTTATATTCTGCCTTTATAACATAGGGCCAAATCCACTGAGCCACGTTGGGTACACTCAATTTAAAAAAAATGTCTCCTTACCCTACCCCCATCACCTGCCTGCCATCCACTGCTAAAGCCAGGCAGGAATTGACTTTTCTGATGAAGTCTGCTCTGGGACTTGCTTGTGCACAAAAAGCCACTGTGTGGCTTGCCATTACATCCACGTCCCACGGATGATGTTCTCAAAGTTTGAATTCATTGGAGTCTAGTGTTTGATCTTGCTACTGAGGCCACACAGTGGAAAGTCTTGTTCAGATGCGGCTACCTGTTATGCTGCCCCAGTCATCAGCCACAATTCCATGTGGCCAGTTAGACAAAGGATATTGGATCACCATGGGCAGTTCTTATCAGTAGGGACTACTGAGGTCATTATTAAAGAGCAAAGTTACTAAGAATCCTTTTCAGCTGAGATTATTTGCTCTCGGGCATATGATGGGAAGCCCTGACAAGCTTTGCCTGTCAATGTAAGCACAGGGGGCATCACTGTAAATCATGGAAAACCCACGTGGACATTACCACTACCACCTGAAAACCAGGGCACTGAATTCACTAGCAGTGCTAGGAAGGGCTGTTACTTCCTGGCTTAACCCTTCATCTCCTTTTCTCCATGAAGGTGGGAGCCTGGGCACAACGCTCTTTAATGACCTGGCAGTTAATTAGCTAATATACAGCAAGATGATGGTTGGTCTGAATGTGTTACAACTTCTCTCTTGCAACACATATTACATATTACAGAAGGATTTGCAACACATATTACGTATTACAGAAGGATTTTCAATCAGACAGAGCTGCAGGGTAGAGTCCAGAGGCCTGTGAAAGAGAAGACACCAAACATGGGCTGTATTTTGCTCTGAAAGCATCACAGTCCAACAACCAAGTCTCAAATCCTAAAACCTTTTACTGCACATCCCACGTCCTTTGTCAGGCAGAAACCAGGAGAGGAGCCAGTTGTTACTTATGGTCATGTAGGTTAAATACAGTTAAATTTGCGGTTCATTACAGGTTGCAGTTTAAGTGTGTCCTCAAATGAGGGCAAAAATGGTTCATATGGATGTGGTTTTCTGTGATGCCCATTAATAAAGCCACACTCAAGAAGCAAGCAAGGCTTTAAACTCAGACCAAGTGCTAGCATATGGAAAGATAGAAAATAAGGAAAATCACTGTGGTACCCCATGGAGACTTCCATCCTGAAAAATGAAAAATGCAGAGAAAAATGGGCCCTGGGAGCCCAGCATCCACCAGATGTCACTGATGTTCCTCCCAAAGCCAAAGGACCCAGCCCCAAGTCAGGTGGGGAAAAAAGAAGAGCTTCACTGGTTGAGTACTGTAAAATTCCAGAACGTTTCCTGTTTAAATCAACAAACAAACCTGTTTCAAACCCCCTAAAACATTTTCCTTTTTTTCTTTTTTTGCTTTCTGTGTAAAGGCAAACTGCCACTGAACTTTCCCTATTTACAAAGTCCATCGCGCTCTGCTTATACTACCTGTATATTCCTGACCTCACTCGCTCCCTGCTATTCCTCCTTCTCAGTGGTTTGAAATGGGACCATCAGGAAGAGAAAGCTTGAGATGAGCTGTTTCCTTATTTCTGTTTCCCCCTGTCTCCATTCAATTCAAGGTTTTACTCACCCCCGGGTACAGTTTGGATGGCAGAGCTGGCAAACAGCATTCCCGTCGGCGTATTTCCAGACAAGGGTGTCATTCTCACCCAGAACACCCGCTGGGCAGGACTTCACGCAGTGGGGGCCATCTATAAAATGGGCACACTTCATGCAATTGTCAGGGCCCTGCGAAGAAGAACAGCTTGTTTATGATACCCTTACATCAGCCTATTCAGAAGGAAATTCAGAAGATAAACCTAAGTGCTTTCTACAACTGGAAGTTTTGATCATCTGTTTTTATTACCTTCCTACCTGATATTCTTGCGAGTATTTGCTCTTGCAGGATGGACTGCACAGAAGGCAGTACCTAATATTTAAAGCTAGTATTTTCTTGAGTTTCATTGTTGTTGCTTTCTTCCCCCCGCCTTCTGTCTTTTTGGAAAGCTTGCAGTTTTCATTTAAAATGGAGAATGATTTAATGACACCTTGATAAGGAGTAAGCTGAAAAGTAGTGGGCCCAGCTGCTGCCTGGTGCAATCTACCATCACGTGATTTAAAATGATGGACCTGGATCTGCTGACACCTCCCTGAAGTACTGGCCTCAAATAATTATTTTACTGGTGTCTCAGGGTGGGTTCTTTGTTAGGGAGAAGCAGGGGATAATGGAAGCAAACCAAGGAGTCCATGTGGGTTTTTTACTTTGAAATGCACTCAAGTTTGTGTTTAAAGGCATTGCCTTTGGCCATTTTTGGCAGAACTGCTTTTATTCAGACTTAATATTTTAAAGTACGTGAACCAGCAATTCTGGGTCAAATTCTACTATGGAGAAAAAAAACAGACCAGATCCACAATGTTGGTTTCAATGGGACAGAGTAAGGTTTCAATGGGATAGAGTAAGATGCTCTATAGGAAGATTATTTTAATTACTGTAAAACTAAGGGCCACTGTAGTAGACTGATTACCAGATGCTGGGCAAATATGGAATAAGGAGGTGGTCACCACCTGAAGGAGCTTCAGTGTAACACCCCTGAGGCCATGGTGGTCTAAGCTAGAAGGGAGGATGGAAGTGCTTTACATTACTGAGAAGTGAAGTATCAGACTGATGACAAGCATGGGTTGAACACTCTGTGCCTGCAGGGAATGACGAGGTGTTTAAAGAGTTGGGTTAAAGAGTTGGGTTAAGAGTTGTCATTAAGAATGACAAGAGGTGTTTAAAGAGTTGGGTTAAGTAGCAGAGAGAAGGAGCTGTGATGGAAGCAAGAGATTTGATTTCAATTACCAGAAAAATAATTTTACAATTAAGATACGAGTTTGATCCGATTAAAAGGAAATAATTTTGCCCTGTTGACAAACTACACATTTCAAAATTAAAGAACAACAAAACTGAGGAAGACTCTGGATGACTAGCAAGATTACAGTGGATTGACTTTTGTAAAAAGAGCTTTTGTAAGAATTTGTAATATTTAAACAAGTTTGAAAATCCAATTGATTTGTTTTGATTGCTTTTCTTTGAACACAATTTACACCTGCAATTACTTTAACAGAGGTATTTACTGTAACCTAGTTAGAGAAGAGAACATGTTTTTAAGTAAAAACTGCTTCCTGCCTATTTTTTGGTAAACATTTGGTTCTGAAAACAATTTTATCATGGCTTTTCAAAAAGGCAAAAAGCTACTGTTTTAACCAACTATTTTAATATTTTCTTTCCCTCTGAATAAGGAAATTTAGTATGGTCACACCATGTTCCTGAAATGTTTGCTAAATTACTGTATCATCACATACATAAGTAAGCTTTTTTTTTTACCCCATAAAAAGACACAAAAAAGAAAGGCCCAACAATGCCTGTGACTGTGGATTACATGTATGATGTGTCACACAAAAGAAAAGTAACACGCTGAGGATCCCTCCCCTGTTTCTGCTCCCCTGGCCCATGGTCTTGACTTCTAATCCCCCATTTCCACTCCATCTTGGGGAAGGGTAAATGAGACCTCAGGATTATCTCAACATGGGAATTGCACATTAATACACAGTCTGAGGTGCAGGTTTGCTAAGCTGAATCTGCTTACAGGTCCAGTGCAGGTTGCGTTGTAGGCAGTGGAGTTTTGCACCAGGCACTCGGGGTGGCAGGGGAGGCACTTGGAGTCTTTTTCAAACTCTCTTGGCTCCCTGGAAAACAACAGAAGAAAAGAGGAATAATTGAAACTCATGCTGATTAGCAAGTGATGAATTGTGATCATCTCTCCTTTTTACTGACTTTCTGAGTTGAAATAGATTGGGATGACGGCACTGAGACAGGAGGAGGTACAGGGCGGACCCTGCTGGCTACACCAGTAGCACTTGCTCAGTGCAATCAGGGGGAGGTAAGAGTAAGGGAAATTTGTTTGACAGTCAAACACAT
Organism: Ceryle rudis; assembly: GCA_033439905.1. Taxonomy (NCBI): domain Eukaryota; kingdom Metazoa; phylum Chordata; class Aves; order Coraciiformes; family Cerylidae; genus Ceryle; species Ceryle rudis. The sequence goes on along the minus strand of JAAGNO010013525.1, from coordinate 136,484 downwards.
GGCACTCCAGATTGCACACTACAAATTAGTTTACTTTCCCTTTTAAGCTAACGACACAGAATATTCACAATGATTTCCAAAGGCTTTTAAATAGTAGTGATGCAAAGAGATCAGCAAAACCAGTTCAATTGATTCCAAGGCTCCAAGTAATAATTAGCAAAGTTAAACAGCAATGAACACTGATAGTTAATTTCATACCCTCCTTAAAGCACACAATGAATCATTAAAATATGCAAGTTTGGAACAGATGGTTTCAATAGCAATAAAGCTGTTCCATTTCAAGTAATGGTGTTATTAATTAAACAAAATCTACCCATCATTTGACACAAAAATGCCCAGATCTCCCCTTCAGGTCATAATAGCTGTTGGAGGGAATTCACGGCTGCTGAACTGCAAGTTTCTAGAGAAACATAAACATCAGGGGCATCAGCACCCTGTCAAGTATTGCTTAATAATAATGACTTTTAAAAGTCAAACTTTAATAATTTATTAAAAACTCTCTGTAATTTTTTGGTACTAGATGTGCCTTTTGTGTCCACATCACCCACTGAACTAACTAAAAAACCCAGCCACAGACCTGACACACAGACAGCAACATGTTTTCAGCCTGAGTGAGGCTGAAGCAATAATTTTGCCTGAAATTGCTGCCCCCAGGGCTTTTCGAATGAAAGTTCATTCTCTCTTGACTGCAACTCTGCAAATTGCAAGGGCGAGCCACTCATTTGAGGAAATACAAGTGTCCCTTTGCAGTAAGGAAGCCAGTCAAGCAGTGGAGCCAGTGGCTGCAAATGGCTCCGTTTCTCACCCGATGTGCTTGACATGACAAGCATAGCTTGGATTTTCACCAGGGTTTTAAGCTCCTTCATTTCTTATGGGAAGCAAGTGTAAGGCTAAGCTGCCTTGGCCCTCAAATAGTCTCCTCTTGGGTGTAAGGAGATGTCTTCTTGGCAGTCACCATGGCAAAAGCAAACTCCTAAGCAATGCTGAAGGGGGAAGGAGAGGTACCTCAGCTGGATACTGCGCTCACACAACATCTCTGCAAAGCCAGTGAAATCCCATGCAACCATCGACCCTATTTTTTTGCTTTCTTTCTAGCTACACCGTGTTTTAAAACCCAAACCTGCCAAATCATTGCCTCAAAGCACCCCTCGGATACCTTACCCTTGCAAGATGTTGCACTGTTTCACACACTCCTTCTGGCGATCAAAAAACCTGCAGGAGAAGCAGTGGAAGGGTCCTGGGCCCCAGCAGCCCACATCTGAGCACAGGGGGTCACAAATGTGCCTGTCAGCAGCTGGGAGAGAAAGAGACATGAAAAGCCATGAATGTCAAGGCAGCAGAGTGGACAAACACAGCACTTCCAGTGACTCCATCATGCACATCCAGTTTCTCCAATCTGTTCCAATGCGGATGTGAATGGTCCTGTCAGCGTGAAAGAGGAATAATCATGCTTCTCTTAGTTCCCAAATCCTGAAATAAAGAGTGACTTCTGGCCTTTTGAAATAAGAATAAGCTCCTCTGTGACAGTTTAACAGCCATATAATAAACCTAAACCAATACCAACCTGACAGAGTTGCGGTTGTTCAGCCTGGAGAAGAGAAGGCTCTGGTAAGACCTTACTGCAGCCTTTGAATGCTTAAAGGGGGCTTACAATGACCAAGGCCTGTAGTGACAGCGCAAGGGGCAACAGTTTTAAACTGAAAGACAGTAGACTTAGATTGGATATAAGGTAGAAATAATTACAATGGGTGGGGAGACACTGGAACAGGTTGCCCAGAGAAGCTGTGGATACCCTCTCCCTGGAAGTGTTCAAGACCAGGTTGTTTGGGACTTTGAGCAACCTGGTCCAGTGGGAGGTGTCCCTGCCCATGGCAGGGGGGTTGGAACTAGATGATCTTTGAAGTTCCCTTCCAACCCAAACCATTCTGTGAGTCTACAATCATTTTCCAAAATACAACCGATTCATATTCTGCGAAGAGAAATAATTAGATTTTGGCCCAGGGAGCAGTGCAGTCAACAGCATCATCACTGAACAACAGCTTTGACCTTATCAAAAAAGTCCAATGTCTGGAGTTAGCTTCTTGCATCCTTCAATCTATGTGGCTTCACTATTCCCAAAGTGGTGAAGCAGCTCATTCCCATCCTGTTGGACATCATGAAGTCCACATCCTCAATGGGGAAAAAGCTCCACTTTTCCCTCACCACCTTCATTAAAGTAGTATCACCAATGAATTTTACAGCCAGGGGAACAGAGAATAAAGCTTTGCTTGAATTACACTTGCATTTCATCACGAGCTTCTGCCAGAAGCAGGAAGGCAGCAATGACTTACCACACTCATTTTTATTTCTGTTCTGTATAATCTTTGTTTTTTGCTTCTGAGTTGCAAACAGGCTGTGCCAGTCCATGGTGTCAGCATAGCAGAGGTTCTTGTTCTTCATGATGGCAACATCTCCATCACTTATTTCCTTGAGGGAGCGCAGCCCTAAGGACTGTATTTTTAAGTTAACAACGGCAAGGGAATACTGACCACTAAAATGGAGATGAAGAAAAACACATGGAAGAAAGAGAATTAGTAAGCAGGTTTTTATTCAGCACATTTTTCTTTTGCTTTTCAAATGTGTGTTGCTGTGAACTGAATTTTGTTCAAGCAAGATGCAGCTCAGCCCTCTAAACTACAACTGCAGTACTCATATCTGGTTTTGCACGGGCTTTTTAAGTTATAACTGTCAGGACATATGCATTCTGTCAAGTAAATGATGTACAACAATGGTTGTAGGTAGAGCAGCTATTATTTTGTGCTAGTTCACCAAGCCATCCTTCCTCTCAGGGTAAGCCTAGGAGGGTGCTGGGTGTGCTGCTGGTGTCCGTACTGCCTGGCAGATGTGGTCTTCACCCCTGACTGCCCAGCTACCTCTAATCCAAAAGTGCTTCTGATCACACTGTAACTGGCCCCAAGCTGCAAAGAGCACTCTTTGTCCTGCTTGCGCTTCCAGGTTGGTGGAGGACTCTGGTCCTGAGGGCATGCTCAGGGCAGGCCTCCACACGAAGCACAGAGCCGACGGTATCATCCCCCTTGCAGCACATTATCTACTGCTACAAAGACAGTGCTCTGCTCCTCATAAGGTTCTTCCCATTTTGCATCAGTTTTGGGACACTGCTTGACACCTTGTTATGCTCAGGCAACCACAGCTCTAAACAGAGCTTCTTTTACAATTGCTCTGGCATATGTTTTACTTACTGTTGTTTGGTTCTGCCTCGTATAATCTCCAGATTTTCGAAAGCATAGAGATCAGTAGCATTATCAGGCCAGGCCTGAATCAACAAAAAACCTGAAATGGAGAAAAGAAGATTTAAAAAAAAAAAAAAAAAAGAAAAGAATTAATTATGGTCAACATTGGTAGCAGAACCTCCTCTTTTTGCTCCTCCTGCTCCAGGAGAAGGCACTTGTGCTTTCCCTATGCTTATCTGAGAATCTCAAAGAGAAACATGACATTTTAGGGAGCAGACAGATATTTTTAAACCTTGTTTTACAAACAGTTTACTTCTCAGGTCACCACAAGGGCTTAGGAGCATAAGAGATGAGTGTGTCAGTGGGCTGCACATCCTGCCACATCAAGCCACCAGTGATGTTTGCTCTTGCCAGCAGATAACCTGGCTCCAGTGCTGTGGGAGAAAGGCACTGTTTCATCCCATTTGTGAGCTGCCTCAGGGAACTGGAAAACTGAAGAGAAAGCAGAAACAGAGCAGAGCAGCCAGCCACTTAGGAGTGTATTTGCTCAGGCAAGCAGATTTCCTTGCTCAGATGAGGCACTGGGGAGGAGGGGGAGAATTTGGGAAATTGCAGGCTGCCTTATGAAGATCTGGGGTTAGTCATTGCTACCCTGCAGGGAACCAGACAGGTGAAAGGGGAACCGGAGTCACATCTGTGGACCCAGTTCTGATGTTGCACTCATTTTATACTGAGGTGGACAAAATTACTTTTAATTGATACTTGGTTCAAGACGGCAGTTGAGTGCTCTGCTGTCTGCGTTGTGCTGGTGGATACATATTCACCCCAAGGAAGAGCTCTTCAGGCTTGAGAGGGTGTCTCAACAAGGATGATGCAAGCCACTGAGCACGCCTCCCTAAGGAGCTGCTGAAAGGTTTTCCACAAATAGAAATGCACTTGGCTTTTTTTAGCTGGAGTGGCACGCCTCTGCATCACCACATGCTTCTTGGGTGGCTGAAGATCTCCCCTGCTTTTACTCTTTGCTAGGCCTAACAGTTCATCAGCAGGGATAGTCTGGCCAAACCACACACCTTGGATGACAGCTCAGTATGGGTTATGTAGGCGTAATGCTGGCGAGGTGCTGCTGACCACCTTCATGAAGAGTGACCCCTGACAGCTCAGAGACAGAAAACTTTGCTTGCATTTCTCTCTATGCACTTAAAAAACTTTCCCTCCTCTCTGTGTTTTTGGCACTACCAGTCAAAGAACATCTCAGCTTAAAACTCATTGGCTTAAAACTCATGGCTAACCTGATATTTCTTTGACTGTTTTGAAGACATCCAACTTCTTAGGGTCCAAGGGTAAGGTCTTCGTAAAGGCATCACTGCAACAACAGAACAAGCAATTGGAAAAAGAATGGCTCAGCCTGAATTTCTCTCTTGCCCTTCTCCTCCAGTGATCAAACGACCATCCAGCAACTCACCCTAGAAATGCAACTGGGAGAATGCTGACATCCCCATTGATCTTGGTACAGTTTTTGAAGGAGTCAATGTTTGTGGCATTTATGGAGAGGATCCCTTTAAGTTCACCTATTCCAATGCCATTGCACACTGTTGAAAGAGAGATACAAAAGTCAGAAGATTGAAGCCCAATCACATAGAAGGGAATGGACATGAAGATAACATTAGTCCCAAAAGCACTCTTATATGGCCAAATCTACTACTGTAAGTTGAGTTTCATAGATCTCTTGTCTACTTTTGTCTACTTTCAGAAAGCATTACAGGATAACTGCTTCCTGTTTGCTCGACTGTGCAGCTCTGGTATGAGCTTCCCTGCACACAGTGGATGTGCTCTGGCACATGCCCTTCTCTCTCTTTGTCCCATTTTCATTTTAATCCCCTTGATAGAATACTGAGGAGGACAAATGAAGGAGAAGGCTGATGTGCAGGATGCACACAAAGCACAGTTTACCTGCTGTACTTGTGGCGCATCCCAGTTGAAGAGTGTGTTCCACAGCTGTGTTTCCTGATAAAACCATTTGACAAATCTCCAAACCATCACTAGATATTTGTATTGAATCTGCACTTAACTAAAGTTAGGACTCCATGTACTTTTTCTAATACCCATCATCCCAAGGCCTTACTGGTTTCTTCCATGCTTTTTATACCTTTGCTACATAGCCCATCACACTTTTTACACTTCCGAACACCATTTTCTTCCACTTCATAAGTATCGGTATTGCAAGAGCGAACACAGGAGCCGTGGTCAGTCACCACATAGTTGTCTGGAAAAAACAAGGATACAGAAGTCATTGAAATATGAGAGGGATGTGTTGGAGGCTTGCCCAAGCACTTCAATACGAGGAAGAAGAAAGAGTTTTTGAACTTTTGGCATATTTAGCAAAGTACAGGTATTAATTATGAATTCTCACAAACATCCTTCGAAGGTAGATGGACATGCAGTGCTATCGCCATTTTACAGAGAGGGCAATGGTCACAGAAGGATAAAACAATATTGCCAAGGTCAGGCTGTGCAGCAGTGCCATAATCAGGATCAATACATGGCACTTCTGATCCCTCACTTGCTCTTCCAGGCTAAGGGCCAGGCAGGGTAACGGTTGACCTCAGAAAGGGATACCAGTTCTGTATGCTAAATTCTCTTTTACATTTAAGTCTCAATGGGTTAAAAAAACATGGACACGGAACAGCGTGAAAGAAAAAGGCAGCATCTGTAGAGGAAGCAATGATCACAGGCCTTGAGAGAGAGTTTTTAAACCAGTGATCTTCTACCAGTCCCAATTAAGAGCCAGTTAAGAGTTGATACTGCTTTGGTAATCCATGGGATTGATCTCATATGGTTGTTGTTCTGTTGATTCTCATAAGATGTTTTTCTCTCCATCAAGAGAAAAATCTTCAGAAGTCAAAATTTAATGGTTAAAAATCAGGGAAAGTGATGGATGCAGACAGTTTGAAGAGGCTGTCTGCTTTACCAGCTATCCTTTGATTTTTGTCACCTGCTCCCAGTTCCCATGGAGGCTGAGGAGAACAAGAAAATGCTCTTTCATTTGGCCATAAAGAGGAGAGAAGACACAGGTCCCTTCCCATCTGTTTTCAACCTCCTGCCTCTCTAGCTGCAACCTGAAATGAACTTACGTGGACATTCTCTCACACAGGTGGCTCCAAAGCTGTACTTTCCATCAGGGTTGACATCCATCTGATAAGTTGTAGGGTTATATAGGACCAATGGGGGACACGTATCTTTGCATGTAGCATCATCTCGAAACTTGCGGCATGCCTGTCATTGAACAACAGCACCCATGAAAATACCTTCACCTTAAAAAGTGACAATGGTCTTACATTAGCTCTTTTAAAACCACTCTGATGGACTCATCTCTTTCCGGCTTAGCTCTAATGGAAACACCAAGCCTCTACAGGAATGGTCTCTCATGCTTTTTGAAGGTGAAAGGTTGCCTCAGGGTGGGCAATTGAGTTTAATATTTGAAAAAAAGAAAAGAGAGAACATGAGGTTTTCTTGTTCTGAACAGAAAACTTGGCACTCTGGTGGAGAGCTGCTGGGATTCACGTGGGAACAGGAGCGAATCCGCATGCCTTAGGAGAATTTTCCCTACAAGCAGTAACCAGATCAAGCAAACGGTACTTTTCTTGGCTGCTTTTTAATAACCTAAATCAAATAAAATTCTTTCCTGATGATTACTGGCTTTTCTGGCTAAATATTAAACTGAAGCCATTATATTTGGCTGCAGGTGATGAACAATTTAGAAGGCATATATGAAGGACAAGTTGGTAATGTAATTCTGCATTTAATTAATAATTACTCTCTTTTCCCCTTTTTTCTTCCCTGGCTTTCCAGATGAGAGAGAGTAACTGTCTGCTCTGTGAGCCAGTAAAGGCATCACAGCCACACAGTTTATAAGGGAACCTGGAATACAGAACAAACAAACAAACAAAAAATTCAAAAAAACCCAAAACAAAACAAAACAAAACAAATCCCACAAACCCCAGACCAGATGGAGAGTTTCTGTGGCAATTACTCAGGTGCTGCCTAAGTCAGAATAAAGTGTACTGCAAACATGGGGAAGAGTGCAGCATCCCCTTGAAACTCTTGTAGATAATCAATGGAAATTTTTTTTCCCTAAAGCAGCTCAATTTGCTCCTTCTCCCCCCATTACCTCACAGTCCCCCACAGTGCTTTTGTGGCAAGTGAAAGCCAGAAAGGAAAACCTTGATTTCATGTCTGAAGTTCAATGGAATGCAAAAAATGTGAAGATCCATCACATCTTACTTCCCTTACAAGTTCTTGCTTTAGACTAGCACTAAGGAGCACAAGGCAAAGCTGTGCTGGCATGGAAAACTCGGCACCACCGTGGCAGCAGCGGAGGACCCAGGGACCCGTTGACATGGGGAAGTCACCCTACAGCAAATAGCTGCTTTGCAGCAACTTTGAGCTCACTGGGATCTTGAAGGCACTAACACTGGTTTAGCACGTGCTGGGAAGTTCCATCTAGGAATCAGTAAAGACCAGCTAAGGGTGCTGTGAAATTCATGTCCTCTTCCTTTCCACCACCACTCCATGTCGGCATCTCTCAGAGGCCTTCTTGGATGGAAGAAGGCTAGAGGACATGCAGCTGAAAGCCTGCCTTGCTGTGCCAGAGATTTAAGCAGTTGTGGTGGTGATGTGGCATCATTACCAGGCAGTCACTCTCCCGAGGCCCCGTGCACCCCGCAGCACACTGGTTGTGACAGCAGTCGCTGGGCTCCTTTCCCCTGCACCGGCCAGAGCACTGCTGGGCACAGATGACTTTTGTTACTGGAAGACATAAGAAAAAAGGGGGGAAAAAAAAAAATCAGGAACGAAGAACATTTAGACTGCACTTGCTGCAATGAGATAAGAAATATAGAGTAAAGGTCTGGTGCAGGATCTGTGCTAGATTTTCCTCATGGCCTATGTTTTCTGACTTTATATAAGGCCAAAGCTTGGGCGTGGTGTGAGCTGGTGTGGGTGGTGGTGAAAAGGGGTTGTGTTCAGCTCGTAATTATTTTGGCTCTTGGGAAGTGCCAAGCACTCTGGTTGAAGCCAGCAAACTGTGTCCTGCTTAGAAGGAGCATCCAGATCCCTGAGGTATCAATACCTAAACCATGAAAAACTCCACAGATGGGCAACAGAGCAGGATCTGGCTCCATTTTGTTGAGAAAATCTGCTATTATTGATGCTAGCCTTGGGAAAAACTACACGACAGAAGAACATCCAGAACTATGTACTATAACGGGAAACCGTACATTGTTGGTGTGTTGTTCAGATCCCTTCAACACACTAAAAATATTGCTGAAATTTGCAGAGAGAGGGGAGATCCACTCGGCTAACCAATTTCATATGCATATTCTATTATTTTTCTTTAGGCTTCAATTCCTTGGCCAAATTTTATCTTCATAACTCAACTCCCACAGGGTTTGCACTAGTGCAGCAACCCAGAGGAAGAACTGGCCCTGATTCAGCTTTTTTTGCAAGGAAGCAGAAACTGCCCACAACATTTTGTTGAGAATTGGGAAATCATCTCCATTTGAATCTCAAAGCAGAGAATAACGATAATCAGGACAATTAAAAAAAATCCAAACCCTAATGGCTAGCCTATGTTTGTACCAGAGACCCAAAATGGGATTGTTTGCTCTCTGATCCACAAATCCTGGCATTAGACATGAGAGAAAGGTGATGGCTAATCCGCTGTACTACAGCACCCTGGGCATTTCGGCTGTGCGCTACATTAACCGTTACCATCTTCGCAGCTGGCACAAATGAGGTACAATATCAACAGGGATTCCTGTAAGTCTGAAACAGATGGTTGTTAATTAAGAGAAAATTATTGGAAAATGTAGCCTGCTACAGGGTATACAACAGTGGTTTTTTTTCAAATCACATTTCCTATCCTTTTCCATTACATATTTTTGTATCCAAACTATATCATTTCATTTTTTTCTTCTAGGCCTGTAAGCGAGATACTGTATTTTCAAGGAAACAGATTATTTCCACAATATGCATTAGCTTCTCTGATAGCAACTCCTCCATTCAACTAGAAACAAGGGAATAAAAGGCACATTGTTCTACATGAACAGCATTTTGATATATTTTTTTTCATAAGCAGCAGCAGGGGAGTAAAACAGCTCGTCACTTTGATAGCTATTGACTAGAGCTTCCTGCTGGAAACATGTATCACAGCAAACATTTATATTTCATACTGAATATCCCACGTTCGTTGAAGGAGAAAGATACGCATCACCTCAAACTTTCCCACATATGGAAATGTGGGACACATTTTCAGTTGGCCAGATTCTCAAATGCCTGTAGAGGAGAGCCAGAGCCTGCGAACAGTTTCATTTTATACACTCCTGGTCATCCTCCTGAAGCCAGCATTAGTTTGTAAATGCTGGAAGCTTGCAGGGCTGAGACCTGAGGTTTCGCAAACCCCGAGGACAGCTGTGCAGCCTCAACTGCAGGGATTGACCTGGGAAGGACTTTTGTGTGCACAGCCACTGTCCAACTCAAGAGCTAAGCAGTAAAGCACAGGCAGCCAGACTGAACAACCTCAAATTACCAGCTATCTCCATTTAAAAATTAAAAAATGGCTACGCATTTTCTGAGAGCCTTCCAAAGGTCCTCCAAGTGCAGTATGTAGTGTGATTACCCCCATGAAGGTGACATCTTTCGTGTTTACAAAAGAAACCTACAGGGATTCCAAAAAAGAGGAATTAAAGCCAGCAAAAATCAAGGTTATGTTGTTGCTTCTAATAGTAGAAATTAATCCAAAGTATTGTTAACTGGCCTGAAGAATGGCTCTGTGGGAAACAGCAGGAAGGAAAACAATTCACCACGCAGCTACTGCATTCATGGGAGAAAGTTGTGGGCGACAGACTAAAGTGGGAGACAGCTGCAGCCTTTTGCCCCTGGAAGAACAGCACATCTGCAGGGAAATCCAGACCCCAGTCAAAGCATCTCACAGTTTCCCCTCAAGAACTGGATGGAGCTACTGAGGGCAAGAGGTAACGGCCATCCTCCCCTTGACTATGCTTCTGCAGAGCAGGAAGCAGGCCATGTCCCTCTGTGGTGTTCTTCAAAGAGCCCCAGCGTAGCTGGATGCAGAGCACAAGCATGAAACCTGTGTTGATAATTCACACTTGACAGGTTAGTTTTTTGCTAGGTGTAAATTTAGTATGTCAGAGCACAAAAGATATTTCTTGATTAATCTACAGGCTTACATGTCTGGCAGTTCTGTTCTCCAGGGCCCCAGCAGTGGTCTTCTGTGCAGTTTGGATGACATTTGGGACCTAAAACATGAGAGCAGCGTATTATATTCTATAAACATGGATGACAACAACAACATCACGTGAGTCGGAGAAAACAGGCTTGAGCTTTCCTTCTTGACAAATCAGGAGAGGAAGCACATATACATCAGTGCTCAAAAATCCTTATCAAAGGATTCATCTCTGTTTTCATATATGCAGTTCTCCACACCTTTCAGCAAGCGCAATACCCAACCAGTCTGGCTTACGAAAGAGGCATATTTTTCCCAGGAACAGGAATCTCAGTTATTGCCGACTGGCCCTTCTGGTGGAGTCTGCATGCAGCAGCAAGACACCACTGGCTGCAGCTGGGCATGTGCCAGCTGCTCACAACAGGCCACATGTAAATCGATGTTACTGAACAACATGGTTCTAAAAAGAAAACAAACCCAACTGGATTTGCAGGGCAACTACCAGCTACTCTGACCACAAAGTAATTCAACTTGTCTGCTTTGTGCCCTCCTCCTGCCCTCTGCCAAAAGTACTCCTTGGCGTGGGACTGTGTAGCCAATGGACAATCAATGGAGAGGCAGCAGGATGGACAGACACCCTGCCTGACCTGGAGTCAAGGCTCTTTCTCATCCCTCCCTTCTTATTCTTTTCTTCCTTTTTCTTTCTCTTAATGACAAGCAAAGTCCCAGAAAAACAACTTATTTTAGATTACAGGATCATTATTAAAACCATAAATGTCTGCCTAAGCAGATTAATCTGGAATTCACTACATTTAAGAGCCATTTCCTACTAGAGTGATTCTTCTTGCTAATAACACAAGATTCTCCCTCCCTGCCACCACCCATCAAATAGCTGAACAAATGCCAATACTTGTCCAAGAGTTGATTGATTTGATGCAGGACCAAAGGACTTTTCTTTTTTTTTACAGTTGAAAAGCTAAAGGTTAACATTTTTGTGGTGTTTAGAGCCAAACTCCAGTGCTGACTTGTATCATTTGCAACCCCTTGATTACTCTGGGGCTTTGCAGAAAGATACGTCAACACAGAAGTTGGCTATTAGCTCTCGAGACAGTTACGCAACTGGAAGAAGATAAAGAAAATACATTTTCCCGCCAATTTACAGTCCTAGAAGTTAAATACTCAGAAATGAAAATAAACTCTCCTTCCTATGAAATGACTGGGAATTTTACAAGGAACACATAAGGCTGAAGGATTAGCCTGAGCCCGCTCAAAGCATACGCTACACAAACTTTTAAATATGTGTTCCATCTCCCCATTGATCTAAAGCATCAGATTTATCTGCCTGTTTATCATTGATTTTGCAAGGATAATTTGTGTGGCCCAAAACACCAGCTCTACAGAGCCCAACTTGGGCCTTAGCGCAAGAAAAGCTTCAAGTCCCACAGTAACTCCATGAAGGTACCCACAGGGATTTTCTAGACCGGAGCTTTATATTGTAACCAGAAAATTGCTGGAAAGCAGAAGAGTGTACATTATTCTGAGCTACCTTTGAAGAAACAAGCCTTCCCAAGAACCTTGCTGAGCTATGAATTAAGGAGCTAACCACCATGAAAATTTACATCTCAGGCCTGTGCTGACGAAGTGAAAGTGCTTCCTTTGGAACAGGGCTTGGGGGCCCTGAGTGTAGGAACTGGTGGACTTGAAACCTACCATACAAAGGATTTGGTCTTCATTGTTCTCTCTGTAATGAGGGAGGACATAGCATTTTCTATAAGTTAATACTCACAAGAAGACAGGTTGCTTGCAAATTCAAGCACCTTGAGAGACATCTTGCTCCTGTCAGTGATGTCATCCCAGAGGACTGTGTCCATGTTGCAGAGTTTGGGGTTGTTGCTGATTTTAACACCTCCATTGAGAATTTCTGCCACAGAAGGAATAAAATTGGTAAATGAAGCAAAATGCCTAAGTGTTCTAACTCTGATCTGAAGAAAGGGAAATAAAACACCTATTTCTTTGCCTCAGTCACACTCTGCTGACACAAAAGGACAATCTGTGCGGCACCAGCACTCCTGATGGTACAGCTAAGACCAGGCTCAGAATGATAGTTTCTGGAGGGTCAGCTGCTGTTGGATGCCACTAAGATGCCAGTACATGTGGCTTTCTGCTTGGTGCCACCTCCAGAGGCCACTGAACTCAGCAGATGTGGTACTGGTGGTGTGCACAGACAGAGACTGTGTAAGGCCCTAGCTCACATACCACCACCTCCTACTGAATTCAACAGAAAATACTGACATGTATGCACTGGAATCAAACAATGAAAAGTAATGAGTGGATACTTCTTTGCCATTTTGCGGGGCACAAATAAATCTCACCACACTGTTGATGCTTTAGATTTTCTGGATCTTTCTGTAATGGGAAATTATGAACCTTCTTCATCTTTTGAAGAATGCTGGCTAGCAGGAAAGCAAGTAAGCAACTGGGAAAATACATTCAAATCCTTGTTTCTTAAGCAGGATTTGATAGCTTATGACTTTGCGAGGAGATCTTCAATAAGATATTGATACCAGTAACCTAATAGTTGGAAGTTTGCTTTACAGATGCCTCCAACTCTTGCCCTTCTCTCACCTGATAGCCGTTTCATTGGCAGCTGTCGGAGTCCCTGGGTTTTATTCATGTGATAATTGGATAAAACTGCCAGGGCATAAGAGTTGTCATACAGCACATTGCCTCGGATGATCTGGAGGTTTTCTAGGGGAATGACGTCCACCATGTTAAGCGCGATGAGCACATAACCTGCCACCTCCTGTATCGTCTGAGAGAACAAGAGAAGAAACAAGGGTCTTAATTGACTCTACTCTTGGCAGAGTCACTTCCCACCTCTTACCCCTCCAGTCCACTGTCTTTCAATTTTAAGGAATGATAAACCACTCAATCTCATTTAAAGAAAATAAATCCAAGAACAAGAAGGGACTATGTGGAAAACTTTCTTGTCTAAGCAGGTATAAACTGACCAGTGGGTCATTCCAAAGGTCCAGCTTATCCCTTTACTGTCCCCAAGCAAGGGCAAATGGGGCTGCTTAGGGGATGTAGGGAAACAGGGCAAGCAAGTATGATACAGCAGCCAGGTGTGATACTTCCCCTGAATACTTGCCCAGCCTCCAACCATTGGCAGTGCAGAGACAACATCTGATTCAGGTTTTTACACTCTCTCTTCTGTGCCCCTTCCCTTTTCGGGATGATCGGCAGAGGACAAGAACAGGTAATCATCTCTCTCTTAAGAACTAAATAGTTACAGGACATGAAGACAAGTAAAGCATTGTCCCTGGCTGTAGATTAATACCTGCCTTGTACCATAAAATGTGTGCATTTATATCTCCTACAAAAATCAGCATAAATTAAAACCACTCAGACTACTGCTTAGGGTATTTTCCTATGCTATGAAGACCACCAGTGAGGTTTTGGGAGACCTGTTATGTTCCTGGGTACACTGAATTCCATGGTAAAGTTGCACTTTGGAAAGAAAAATGGCAATACCAGCACATTTATAGCCCAGAGTCCGAGACATCTCTTTTCTGATATTCTTGCTTATTAGTAGAATTAAATGTTTTCTTTCCCCTTTGTTTGTTCCCTGAGGAAGAAAGCTCACACAAAGAGATTACTCCTCTAAATCCAGAAGACTGACCTGTTTATTTAAATATACTATATATAAGAGCACTTGATACCAGACATATGTCAAAAAAACCTTCTTCCTCTCCAGCCTCTTTCTTTGAAAACCTCCCAATCTGATAACTAGGCATGCCAAAACCAATGCATGTAAAACCCTTTCTTTAGAAAATACAACCTGGTGTGTGATGCTATTGCTGCTGGTGGCAGTCTGGCAGTGGGGCAGCAGAGCCACACTCCTTGCCCAATCCCTGCTGATGGGGAACCTCTGAGGAGCGAGGGAATGGCTAAAGATGTAATAATGTTAGTAAAGAAGAAGAAGCCCATCTGCATGGCAGCCATTGTATGTTGGCAGGTGCTCAAAAAAGCTATTTCTCGAAGTACTTGATGTCTATTTCTTGGAGTACTTGATGTAGGGTTGAGTGTATCCTGCAGCCTACAGGTATGCTGAGACCGTGATCTGCAATGTCTCTGACATTAGCTAGCTATGTTTTTGGATCACCACAGAATTGTATAGGTAGCTGACCCTTTGAACTTAAAAAATGCAGTAAGATTCCTTTAGCGGGAAAGGCCATATTGGCCAAGAGCACTAACCTTCAGGAAAGAAAGGTCACGATTGTGCTCCACATATGTAATCTCCAGGTTGCTGAGTACCACCTCGCAGTTGTTGTACATCCTCTGTAGGCTGGTGAAATGGTCTTCCACATGTCCCAGCTGGGTCAGCTTGTTATTTGTCCCTTGACAAACTGTGAAGGAAAAAAGAGAGTTCCATGAAGGAAAGCAAGAGTAAATACAGGGTAGAGACTTGTTGTCTTGACCTGTCTTTACAAGCACCAGAGTAAGTTACGTGACGTAACCCAGGCACAGAGATGTACCAGAATTAAGAGCTGGAATAACCCTCCATCACTTCCTGTTACACTGAAAACTCCAAGATGAGACTTTTGTATGCAAGCAGCGCTGTTTTCTGTATCACAAACACAACTCGGTTCGTGAGAATAGGGCACTGATACAGTGCCATCAAACACCACTGAAAGTGGTATGCTGCCAGGTATCACCCAAGGTAATTTCCTGCTATATTCAGCTTTGGCACACAAATCCACCCAAGCCTGCTGTGCTGGTGAGGAAGGAAGCGGTGCCATGTAGAGACCCACCTGAAATTCTAGTACTCTGCTTTACCAAACCTAGAGGAACTGGCAAAAGTTATCACCACTACATTTGATTGCAATGAAAGAGCAAAATGCAAATTGCTTCAAAGAAAAAAAACACCACACAGAATCCCCAGAAACTCTGTACTCATGCAGTAGTTCCCTGGGCTATTCCTACACAGCTAAAATCAAAACATCTCTGCTACTACAGAGAAAAGGAAAATGATACAGAAGGCAACATGGTAAAAAACTTCACCACACCTTCCATGTGGAAAGCTTCAGCACAGCTTTACTCTTTCTGTGTGAGCAAAAAGAGGCCTTTATCTCATTGTCTCTATAAGGCAACCCCAGTCTGACCTCATGGATTTCCATAATACACTGAAAGAATTCCATTCTTTTAACTTGGAGAAAATAATAAATGAAATTATTCTTTTGTAGAGCCATAATTCCTCTAAGCACCAGTCACAAACTGGAACAGCATTTATGTGGGGTGCTGTAAAGCAAATAACAAAGAATCTTGACAAAGCTAGAAGTAAGTCTTGAAGCTAGTAACATAACACCTGTTGAAGATTTACCAAACAATTGATGTTTTATTAGTAGGAGAAGTAACTTAATAAGCAGTGATAAAAACCCACTTATCAATCATCAAAACCATTTGCTGAGCATGTGTTACTTCTCAGTAGTCATCACCATTAAGGACCTACAGTGACAACAGATTAAAGACTCTCTAAAATGTTAAATGTCCATGTTTAAAGCAAAGTTTTTTACTCACATTCCTCATTTTTTTCTCATTTTTTTCTCATTATATGTCTAGATAAACATTATGGGTTCAGAATGGCAATTGCTAGTAAATGGGGATAGTTTAACAGGGGCTGAAATCATACCATCTAAGCTGCTTGTTGCTACATGACCCTCAAGTGTAGAAAATGACCCTTTATATATTTGCCTTCAATTTCTGTAACAGACAAGAAACTTCTAAGCAGGATTTTCTGTTTCAGTTTCAAACTTCACTCTTCCAATATGTTCATGCTTAAAATCTGTGTTTGCTGCCTTCTGCCTCAAGTATGAGGACAAAAAATTATTATCCAGAGTCCCAGGAGGGGCATTATTCTGTGGAGCAATCACATTTTGAAGGTGGAAAGTTAGAAATATTGCCATATGTTTGTCTGTCCCAGAAAATCTGTTGTTGGGGAGGGGGTGAAGACACTTTGAACCAACTGGAAAAACGAAAGCATTGTCCCAGAGGTCATCTTGAATTTTAAGCAATGTTATCCTCCAACCAAGAAAAAAGCTAAGAGTAAAAGACTCTCAGATGGTTCAAAACCTCAGCTCAGATGTTCAGTTTAGGCATCTCAGATCTGATCTCTAAAATGGTGTGATTTTGAAAGGCACTCCAATAAAATGCAGGAGCAGGTGAAGCTTAGACAGGTCACAGAAATGAAGACATGTAAGTCAGCCTGTTATAGTCTTCTTCTACAAATGGTCTAATGCTCTCACTGTATCTCTGCCATTAACAGCAAAGATCTGTCCTGGTACTCAAAAAAGGCTCTATACAAAAGCCACAGTGTTTATATTACATCTGAACAAAAGAAAGGGTGGAAGGAAGAGCCTTCCTGGTCACCAGTGCCCATGATCAATCCTACACAGCTTGGTGCCAGACAGTACAACCAAACAGTCCAACTCACTGAAACAAGCCCTAGGAGAAAGTGCACCCATTTGAATGTGCTTCCCTTGGGATCAGATAAATGCTGGAGCTCTGAACTTGGGTCAGCCATTTTGAGAAACACAGACTTTCCACTGCTTACTAGGTCAAGGCTGATAGAGCAGGCAGAGGGCATGGTTACTCTTGCGCTTCTCCACCTCCCTCTCCCACGGGGATGCTCAGTGAACCATGCCAAAGAGTTGATCCAAGCTACAAATAATGAAGAACAATAAATAAATAAATGGACAGAGGGTATTTTTAGCTCAGGAAAGCTCACTGATTTGGTTCACAGTGGTAACCCAAAAATCACTGCACTGGAAACAGATCTGAGGACAGTAAGGAGGCAGGAGCAAATAGTCAAGAGAAGGAGCTTGCCAGCTTGTGAAGCTGCAGAGGGAAATCCTCATATAATAAACTCCAAAGAGGCTTCAGGCTGGTCCTCCAGGACCTACTTCCTTCCCCTGTTTTGTGAGAAGAGAGCATTTTGATGGCTCTCTACCAAAGATGTCCTAAGCCACATGCAAAAACACTCATCCCCTTCATCAGGCTCATCACATCCTCTACACAGTAGACAGTGCAGATGAGATGTTAGTTAAGATCTGGAGAGCAAAAGAAAATGGGTTGTTTCTGTTAGATCTCAACAGTAGCTGGCTAACATCAGTCAGACCACCCTATGGGAGTTTTCCCCTCATGCACAATTTTTTGTTTGCTCAAAGAGATACAAGGCCAAATCTCTGTTTGTTTCAAAGAGATCTAAGTACATCCAAAAAGTGAACATCACCACAGCAGTATTTGCCAAATGAGAACGTGGGTAATAAGCAGTGTATGCTGAGCAAATAAAACCCAAATCAAACAAAACAAACTAAACCCCTGCAGCAGCATTACTGGACTCGAGCAAAGGTGCTGAATAATTTTCCAACTAGAACATATGGAAAGAAAAGAAAATGGCCTACTTGCATCTAATGAATACTACCATTCCTGAAATTCCTTTGCTTTGGAAACCTGTATTCTGAAAAGATATATGCTATAATTATCTGTGTATAATAGTACAATGTGAATGCCACTCTGGCCAGAGGCAAAACCACAGACAATGAGGTGCTCGCCTCGCTCCACAGAGTTTTAAGTGGGACCTGCATGCTTGAGTGGATGGATTATACTATGGTTTAACCTCTATTAAGCTTGACCTGTTTGCCCTCCAAAGGACAGATTTTGATGTCACATACATACGTTTGTTTCAATGTGTATCA
Organism: Ceryle rudis; assembly: GCA_033439905.1. Taxonomy (NCBI): domain Eukaryota; kingdom Metazoa; phylum Chordata; class Aves; order Coraciiformes; family Cerylidae; genus Ceryle; species Ceryle rudis. The sequence continues at coordinate 118,254 of JAAGNO010013525.1, read as the reverse complement.
AAGCTAGCACTATCCAGGTTTAGGAGTCAGTGGTGAGTATGGATACCTGTGTGGTACTGCTGAGGGCTATGGTAATATGTGCCATATAACATAGGTCTCATGTGGACACTTACGCATGGCTGCAGCCTATTTTAGCTATAAAGGAGAGTAAAAGAAACAGAGATGTTTCCTGATGACAAGTCAGGGTGAGAATGTCCCTGACCAGTAGAAAAGCTGAGATCCAGAACTGAACTTCAGTGTACAGGCTGATCTCTAAAAAATGAAAGCTTTCCTCTTATCTGTGATGTTAATATAATAAAAATACAGCCAGCCTGGAAAGTTCTGACACAGAGAGGATGTCCCAGGAGGCTGCTGTCTGCAGCAGCATGAGAGCAGGGCTGCTGGGAGCACAGGGGTCTCCTGACTCAGTCTGGGTGACCCAGCAGACCCCCAGAGCCCCAGCCACCACCCCTGTGACGTGAAGGCAACCCATAAAAGTCTGCAGGGCAGCAGCATGGGATTATTACAGCAAAGCATTTTATTTCTACAATATTGCTCTGAGCACACATGCTGCACTTCCTAAATGCCAGTGACATTGATTTTGAATCAGTTACAGTATTACCTCAACAGACAGCCTGGAAAAAATGCAGATATTGACAAAATGAGCCAAAATGTCAGGTGCTGTATAAGATGGCAGCAATCAAAGAGATGAAGAAAGTGGCACAAGATACAAACTCAATGAATTTTATTGCTTATGAAAAGTGCAGAGTTGGCTGTTCTGGATATTAAAATCCTCTCTCTATCCACAGACACGCTCGCTCCACTTCTCTACCTCAGACTTGGCCTTAAAGGGCCATTTGTAGGTGATGCAAACAGACTGACCTGCAACTCCCTGTTCCTGGGCCTTTTTTCTCTTGTGCAGCCCAAGGAAGTGGAGTGTAACCAAAGCATTTCATAAATGGAATTTTCCACAAGTGGTGTTAGGGAGACAGAAAGCATCAGTCCAGCTGCAACGCTAAGCAACTCTATTCTCCTAAATCCATATAAACTCAGATTAAACAAAGTGGTCCCTACAATTGCCCTGATACAAGTGAAATCTGTTATCATCTTTCCCCCAGAAAATCTCTGATAACTGAAGTCCCAATCCCATCATTCATTTGTCCCAGACTTGAGAGAAACCCCAGAGAATGCTTTGATAGCAAATTATCAGCAATCCCCAAACCATCAGCTGTTTCTGTCCATGCTTAGCCTGTGTTAGTCTCCCTGAGACACATCAAAATAATAACTTGTGAAGGCACTTTGAGACACACAAGTCCATTTCCATACTTCAAATACTACTTATAACTCCATATGCCCTGGCACAATACATTTATATACTTTTTTTTTTACATGTTTTCCAGCCATTGTTGACAATAACACAAAACCTGCAGACAAGAGATATTTGTTTAATCTGACAGCGCATATATAAATATTCCTCTTTCCTCACTCATTGGCAGAAATTTCACTTTCAATTTCTTTTAGGTATTTCATGAAAGATCAGTACCTTCCTGGGTGCTTTGTCCAGATACAAAGCTGCCTCTGACAGCCAGGGGAGTTAGTGGTACTCGGTGTTCTACCATCAGTGATGACTGCAACCAAGGCACATGAACCAAAGCATGAGGGGAAAAAAACCTCTTTCAAGTGAACTGGAATAATTTTGGTAAGAAATACTGCTTAACATGTGTCTGTATGGGCAATCACACCATCCCAAAATCCTGCCCCTCGCACTCCTAGAGTTAGCCCTGTACAACACATGGGGGATACTGGCCATGTCCTGCACCTCCATGCTCCTCCCTGGAAGAAAAACTGTTTCCCCCTTATGAGGGCTGCCCCTGACCTTCACCTAGCTGGGCCTCAGAAATGAAATGTACATCCTTGTGTCATTTCAGCACAAATCTGGACATCAGCTATAAGGGCAGATGTTCTTTATCAGGTATTTTTAAAATCAAACTCAAAGCATTTACAGCTATTGAACAGATCCACATAGCCTACTGTGGAAACAGAAAGTGCAGGTAGTACTGTCAAATGATCAAAATCGTGGCATTTAAGTACTAGAAGTACTACAGCAGACAGGACATTTGTCATCATGAATAACCTAATTTCTGATAGAAAAAGCCATGCAATGCTTTCCCTAAAGAAAACAGGGTATGAAATGTCAGAGGCTGTAAAAAGAAAGCGACATGACATTACATGCGATTACCCGTTTAAATAGAAAGACCTGTTCACTACTTGCTCAACACTAGAGAGAGATGCAATGGAGAAATTTCAGTATTACTGGCTTGAGTGTGTTTTACATACCAAGCAAGAATTTCAAGTGAGATAAAAGTCCACGTGACACAAAAAGAAAACCAAATCTGCTGCGGTGTGCTGTGGGAAGTTACAAAAATGAAAGGAAGAGCTAGAAAACAAGTGAGGAGTACAAACACTGCTCAGATGCAGTCAGATGTTTTCCCTTGAGAACAGTGGTTGCAAACACATACAATGCCTAAAAAGTCCCATTTCAGCTCAACAACAGCAACATGTGGGCACTGGAAATGCTGCCACGGAAGATAATAATTTTTGCAGTTATTCAAATACTTTAAAACATTGAGGGAAAACAGCCTTGCGTAGCTGTACTAAATCCCTGCTCAAACAGTGTGGTTTAGAGTAATGCATTTACTGAGATTAATTTGTTCTCAGACACAATGGGAACAAACAGTGGCAGAGCCCTTGAAAATACTTAGATGGAAACTTTTAATTGCAAAAGTGACCCAAAACTAATGCCACAGTGGAGAAAAAAAGAATATGACTTAAGGTAAAGCTTTCCCAGATGTTTTCTTATTTCTATTTACTTGACAAAAGCAACTTTTCCAGCTAAATGTAATTATAAATTTCCTTTGCTCTGGTTAGGAGTAGTGACCAGCCACCAATGGCAAAAGGCACGTCTTGAATTGTGAAGGACAGAGGCAGCGTGATGGTTGGATGGCCCGATTGCTGGTGAGTGCCTTCACCTGAAAGAATAAATAATCATATACAAAACAACTTGCTCCTGAATGATGATACCTCCAAAGTGACAGCATCTCTGACAACAAGAGATTCAGCCTTACTAATTCCCTAGGGTGCTTTTTTTTTCATCCCCGATATCATTTAGTAATATTTCTGTTTTTCTTCTCTGTTGCCTTTATTTAATTCAGCATGTATCTTCATTAATCCTCCAGATTAAGGCCAGATTAGGACGTTTTGAAATCAGTCTTTCTACTGGCTTCAGTGCAAATGGGATGGGGGATTAAATTCTTCCCTCATTGACATTGGTGTAAATTTGGGGCAACTACAAGGACGGGGTGGGCTGGCCCAGAGTTTGAGCTTTCCTCTCTGAATACATCAGGATTCGGCTCTGTGAGGGACACAGAATTTCAAAGAAACGGGAATTGCCACCTTTCAATTTTGCACACTTTGGGAGAAGCTCAATTTCTAAAGGTGAATAACAGATGGGAGTTTTTGGACGAGATGTTTTTAGTGGTGTACTGAAAGATAACCCGAGCTTAGATCAGTTTTTGTCACATGGCTTTGACAGTGCTCTGCAGGAAGACATCAGATCACTGCTGAGGATGCCTGCAGATGACACAAACATTTCTGGGGTTTTAAATAATGAAGAGAGACAGATGACGTGCAGAGGCTGGCTTGTATAATTTAAGAAAATAAGACCTCTGAACAACATTATTTGAACTATAGCCAAAGGCAAGGTCTTAAATCAAAGGCTGCAGACCATGTACTAGACAGAAAAAGGGGTGCTGGGATGCAGCCACCCCGAGAAGGACTTGGGGATAATAAGAGGTGACCAGTGCGTCGCTTGATGCAACAGAAAAACCTCAGCCGCTGGGTGCATCTGCAGGAGAATGATGTGTGAGGGGAGACAGGAGCCAGCACTGATCACCAGCGTGCCCAGCACACCCAGGAGTGGCAACCTCTGCACTAGAGGGCTCTCCTCTCCCAGCAAAGCGGGTGCCACCAGGCACAGATCCCACTCCCATCAGCACCACTCAGTCTTCCAACCTTGGCCAAGCTGCATTTCAATCCATGTCTCTGCCACATGGCCAACAGCTGCCTCAGTATGACTTTGCCTTGAGTTTTGCAGGCTGTTTATGAAGAGTGGTTGCTGGGAAGTCAAGCATGCCAAGATGGAACATATCTCCTATGAGGACAGGCTGAGAGAGTTGGGGTTGGTCAGTCTGGAGAGGAGATGACTCCAGGGAGATCTTGTTGCAGCCTTTCAATACTTCAAGGGGGCCTATAAGAAAGATGGGGACAGGATTTTCAGTAGGACCTGCAGTGATAGGACTTGGGGTAATGGTTTTAAACTATAAGAGGGTAGATTTAAACTAGATATAAGGAAGAAATTTATCAAGACCAGGATGGGCAAAGTGATGAGTTCATGCCACAGCTTGACATTTTAGGCCTGTGGTTCCCCATGTACAGCAGAGCCACTGAAGATGAATTCTCTAAAATGCAAAATGTGCCCCTTCATGTCCAAAAGCCAGCTGCAGCTAGACAAGTTTCACAGGGAAACAACACTAAGTGCTACAGAGAGGAATCAGACTCTGAAAATTGCTGTAGAGGAAACTGGGGAGGGTGAAAACGCAGAGTCAGTGGTATATTAGTAACCCTGAATGGAAGTATTGCCATCCCACTTTCACAAGGTCCTCCAAGAGAATGCATTGCCCATGCCTGTGTTTCAGGACACTGATCTTTATGTTGCATGAAACCCACATACTGACCAAAGAAAGTTTGTCTTTACTGTGGAAGACAACCCCAAACAAGATCATGTAAGGGGCAAAAGACTCTGATATTAGTGCCAGCAGGTTCTGTGCCCTCTGATAGTTTCCCCCAGTGATGGGCCCACGAGGTAGCACAGCCTCTGGCTAACAGTCCATGGCTACAGCCCTCCTGTCGTCCAGCTTCACACACCAGCATAGCTACTACACCCATCACAAAAAAGCTATATGTATGTGCTGGGCAGAGCTCTGGACCGGCAGAAAGGCCATCATGCAGTCCCAACCTCGCAAAGATCAGGCCCTGGGACACAGCTTGGAGAGATGCAAAGGTTCTTGGCATCCACAGTGAATTTTGCATTACTATGTTGCTGCAAGTGGTGTAAAATGCCTTCGTAGAATGCAGCAGGAAGCAGCCAAGAGACCTCCAACGACAGGCATGGCTCACCAAGTCTTCAATTTGGGGAGATGTGTGGCAGGGGTGTGGCATCTCAAGGTCTACCCTGGGATATTTGGGAAAACAAGTGCATGACAACGGGTATGTGAGAGTTTGTGCTCTGTGGTCTAAAACAAATTACATTCTTCATTGGTGTTTGTTCTGGCAACATCTACAGAGAAGCAGAATTTTATAGCAAAATGAAAAGAAACTGAAATGTGTGCCCATGAAAATGTGGGACAAGTTTCTAGTTACATCAGCACTGAATTGTTTAAAATTGTTTCAAAATTAGTTAATCTGAGAAACAAGCTATATGCATTAAGCTATGTTGTGAACATTTTACCATGTGGGATTTCTTAAAACACTGCAATTACGTATTTTCACTTGTGCCTTCCAATGAAAAGGAATCATGCCTTTCTCCATTTATATTATATTGAGTCTTACATCAAAATAAGCCGTGGTGCTCATACATGTACTTCTGAATCCCTTGAGGTGTAAATTCTACATGAGCACTCACATCCTGACTCAAAAAGGGCAAGAGAAAGCACTCACACCTGATTCCAAGTAGAAGACTAAAAGCTTGCTATTATGAATGCAATGGATTCTTAATTTTTTTACCAATAAATATATAGATATACCCATAAACATATATATGCAGCTCTCCCAGATGACTTGACTGACACCTCTAGAGGCTGCAATACATCTGGAGAACTGCTAAAAACACAACAGCAACTGTGAAAGTTTTATCTGCTGCCTTGAGCTACATGTGCCCACCTCCATGATAACTCCATCTACTTCTGTGCATGGTTCTGCCCACTGAAGGCATGTCAAGTGCTGCCAGCAACCACAGTGGATGCTGCATCAAGCCACAGGGCTCGTATAGCTGCATCACTGCACGATGCTTCCTCTGAATCTGTTCTATAGCAAGTAACTATAAGAAGTTCCAGTCTCCTATGGATTCAAGTTTGGAAAACTACAGAAAGGATCTATGCCCCAAAATTCCCCAGGAGACATCTTGTCCTTTAGCAATGAGATTACCTTCTTAAGTGAGGCTAAAACAAGAGAAAAACTGCAGACAGAACTAAGATAAACAATATTTACTGCTTCAAACAATAAAGGTACTGTTAAGTTATCTGTCCCAATGTAGCAAATGCCCCATGGACTAACTACAAAGAACAAGTAAAAGCTGATAAAAAGCTTTAAAAGCTTGTCTCCAGCTACTACCCATTCATGGGAATGAATGCTACAGTTGACACATCAGGGCTTCCAGACGAAGTTTGGATATTTGCACATGTTGACAAGCAAGCAAGTTAATACACGCTGCTGGGTTTGAAAAGCCTCCAATAATATTTAAGTTTAAAAGGAAGAGTATATTAAATGTAAATGAGCTCTGGATCACCTTCTGATCTTCATTTAAGCCTTGACTAAAACTCAGTGGAAAGACTGCTACTGAAACCAATGGGATCTGAATCAAGCTCTTATTTCAGTTAATTTAACTGTGTGAAATTCAGTAAATGAGGTAAATAGACTTTCTACCACCCCTTTTTCTGGAAGGAGGAGAACTACAATTATGTTTTGAAGGCACAGCTAAAAGGCCACAAAGTGATTTAACAGCACCTGGGTAAGTTTTGAAGATGGGAAAACAATTTATCTTCAAAAGTGGGAAGAAAAAACTTTGAATTTAGTCGTTGGTACTATTAATGTTGCATGTTACAGCAAGTGGGCTGCTTTTAGAGTCAGTTTTATTCAGTAATCGGGAATTTCAGTCACATTTAATGCCAGAATTTAGTTCTGTGAAGAAATGTAAACAAATTTTAACATTTTAAAAGGTACCTGAAATGCACAGTTACAGTACATGACATGCTGTTTAAACTCTGAAGAAGTTCCCCCTCCATCTCTTGATTTGCACAGTTGACCCCTGCCATGCAACCTCATGCTCTTTCACCCTCTTCAGTAAAGCAACTGCTCCTTGGCTTAGTACTGAGCCCAGAAATTCTGCAATCTGAACTCCAGAAATATAATGTTACACTGGATAAACCTCTATTAACACTCTCAGGCTTGCATCATCGCAGCACCCATTCGCACGGGTCTCCAAAAACGAGATGATGGGGTTTATCTTTTGTTGTGATTCGTTATAGAATAGGGCCCAGGCACAGGTTTTATTTCTCTCTGACCTTGCCAAAACAGCCCTTCCACTTTCTCCTGCCTCTTTTCCTCCAGTTCTTTCACATAAACATTTCTGCTTTTGCATAAAGTATTTGAGGCCCATGGGCTGCACAAAAACCTGTAAAGCAGCTGTTACTGTGGCAGACTTTGGAGGACCCCTCATTTATCTCGTCTTTGAAAACACTAATAAAAGAAACATCTTAGCAAATGTGTAAATTACTTTCTTTCCTGAAAAGAATGAAATTACAGGTTTGTCAAAAGCCAATACATCATCCTGTAACAGTCTTTTTAGGTCAAATTACTATTTCATATGCACTCAGAATTTCTGTCTGTCTAGTTGTGAGCAGTTTAAAATCATTATGAAAATGAATGCAACTGCTAAATTTAATTCTGCAACTCCTTTGTCCCCAAAGTTTGAGAGAGAGTACTGATTTTGCCTTCCTCATGGATTTGTTCTAAGCAATGAGGCAGGCAAAAAGCTGCACAGCTTTCTCAAACGCAAAAACCCCCTATATGCAAATACGAAAATCCAGAAGATGACATGAAGATAAGGATGAAAAAAAGCACCACCCTTACATAAGCACCACAAACCTGCTTTAACACATTCCATTCCCTGAAGAAAAAGCTGCCAGAAAGAAACTGCTCCATCAGTTCAGCGAAGGGGAATAAACATCCCCTTGTATACAAAAATACTGGCAGATTAGCTACAACCTAAGCTCCAGCACAGGATGTAAAAATGTTATCGGTAGCAGTTGGCTGGACTCTGCTTATCTTTGCCAAAGATGTCTTGAGGGGAGACAAAAACAAGAAACTTTTTACTAGGGCAGCATAATGCACGTAGAGACATGAAAGCCTGACTGTAAAACTGATATCATTCACTCCTGTTCCCATCTGCTCCCCACAACATGTCTTCTGCAAAAGACTGTACTCAAGTATTTGGAAGGATGGTTGGGTTTTTGTCATCTGCTGGGTTTGGGTTTTTTTTTTCTTCTTCTTCTTTTTTTTTTTTCCTACTCTCTAACTAGAAATAATCTATTTTTGTCTTTTACGATATTAAAGCATTTTGAAAACTTGCTACTGTACAGAAGTTTGGGTCCCTGGGCAGCAAATCCATCACATACCCATGGGCACTGGGAGGGTAAGAGAGGGTGTGCAAGCCCTGCTGCCCACCCACACTTGCCCTGTGTGCACTGACAGTGTGGCGGGGAGCAGCGGAACATCTCTCAGTCACCTCCACAAAGAGGCATTTTTTGTTTTCTTAAGAAATCCACCTAACTTCACGTCCCTGGCATTTTATTGCCTTCAATTTTTTGTTGTGAGAAGTTTCTTTACCAGAAGAATTAAAATTGCATTCTGGCATATTTCTGGTGTACTACACAGAGGTGACAAATTTCTCTGAAGTGGAAACTTAAAGAAAGAAAGAATTGGTGGGGTAGAAAGCTGGGAAGCTAGTACAGGGACACAATGTGAAGATTTGAGATCCACTGCTGTAAGTATTTGCATGCTTGAATATTTAAGCTTTCAAGGATTTTCACTGAGTACTAAAAATATCAGAGGGGGAAAAAAAAAAAAAAAAAGCAGTTGAAAAATAACTAAAAAACCCTATCACACTTAGTTTTCCACAATGTGATATTAACTTGAGAAGGATCTGGCTTTGGCCACTGCATCCCAGAAAGTTTCCAAAATTGCAAAACAGTCACCTTCCGAGCAAATAGGCATGTCACACCGCCAACCCTCCCACTCCATTACGAAGCTGCTCCCTGCATGAAGTATCTTCTGATAAGCCTTACTAAAACCAGAGCCACCTTATCTGGGAAAAATGACACCTAGCAAGTTTTTAAAGCCTTAGGTCTGTTTTTCTGCTTTTGATGCATTTGCCAGTCTTCCACTGCTATCTATCACTTCATGGAGGAGCTGCAGCAGCTCTTGTGAGCCCAGTAAATCACCTAGCTGCAAGCCATGAAATGCTACCAGCTCCACAGAACAGAGCAGCTTTGTGTTAGAGCAGTTTTGTGTTGCTTTTGTCTTCACCCACCCAAAACTTGGAAACGAATACTCATCTTGAACAAATCAAGATATTTCTTCTATGGGCTAAAATATATTTTCCAGTGTTGACTGTGTGACTGTGGTGTTAAACTGGATGGCCAGTCTTGGAAAGATGAAGCAGAAAAATCTCTTCCCAACAGTAGAAATAAAGGTCTGCATGACAAAAACTCAGTGGCAAAGCATGCTGGGGGTGGCCATCGGCACTGGTTTCTGAAAATCCTCTCTTTAAGATTCATCAGTACTGCTTAAACAAGGATGGAATTCTGCCACCGAGAAGAAAACTTTCCAAACCTACTATGTCTCCATGAAAGAATTTTCTGAAGGAACAAGAGCACAAATTTTACCCCAAACACCAAATGACTGTGTTGATATCAGCACTGCATGAGGGCATTTTGAGAGCTTCTCTCACTCAAAAATGACTTCACTTAGTTGCACTGGGCCACAGTACCTTGAAGTGGTCTTCTTGTTATTAGGCAGAACATAACATAGCCTTAAATATAACACTGGTAAAAGAAAAAAAAAATAGAAATAAAGATGGGCTTAGAAGAGATAGAAACCAGCTGCTGGTATATGCATTACATTCTTGCTTGGCTTACAAGCTCCCAAAACGTTCTAGTGCAAGAGTTGAGAAAACCCATGGGAAAATTAAGCTAGTGATCTGAATACGTTACACAGCTACAGGATGTCCTTGCTGTCACCAGGTTTGCTTTTATGAAGCATCCACTGATAGAAGGGGTTTGTTTTTTAGCTCTCGGATCTCATAGCGAAAATTATTGAGTGTTTTCAGAGCTTTGCCAGCATAAGCTTCCATTAAAAGTCTTAAGAGTCTGTGGGAAGTTTCTGCTATACTTTACTGAACTCTCCCAATAAAAGGTAATGCAGTTTATCCTTGTGGGGAAAAGCTCCGTCAGTGTGCATCTATTCCAAATAATGTGTTACTAACATAACCCAGAAAAGAAAATGTGGGTCCAATAGTAACTCCAATGTGTTTTCTAGGGTGTTACTTTTCTCTCCACACACTGGAGCAAATGGTTCCAAGAAGCAGTCCTACAACCATTGCAACTGCACTTCACATGACTGGTGTGATGCAGGACACTAGGACACAGCAAAATACTGTCTTTCTAAAACCCCAGGATAGAGCTCGTATTCTTGGGAGAAATTAATCCCACCCAGAACCGTGGCAATGCTCATAACCAGCAAACACATTCTTACCTGCTCCTAATAACATGTGTCAAGCATGCAACATTGTCTGCCATTCTTTTTCCATTTAATTGTGTTTATTTCAAAATTTGGCTTTCCACCAGCAAGGGAAAATATGTTTTATGCTTCAAGAATAAAATCCAGACAAGGCAAAAAATTTGTGTTGGTATAGATCAGCGGCCACGTAAAGATGATGTTCCTGAATCTCTGATGGCCCTACTGCTGCTTTCAAAATTTCTGCCTTGAAGTCTTACTCTATTCTTTTTGCTTTTAAGTTCTTTTTTACATCCAAAATTGGCCATAAGTAATCAAACCCCGTATCATGGAACTGGAAGGCCATCTCTTGATTGAAAGCTCTTCACCATGGGCAATATGTGGAATCTTAAGAAGAAGCCACAAGATTTCAGAAACAATGAACAAATATGCACATCTCTCAGCTGGAGCACTGGAAACTTATTTTGTGCCTGTATTTTAGCAGAGAGGTGCTATCAGGTCTCTGTGGCTAACACAATTCCACAGTAAAATCTCATTCATTCCAAGGCATTATTTAAAGTGCTTCCTCACCAGTGATTTTCAACCTGTGCTCTGTATCTCCCTGGGAGTCCCTGGATTATTTTCATGCTCATGAAAGTAAATAACGAAAAGCAGACTTACACTCGATAGACAAGAGGTCTGTACCCCATCTCACTTAGAAATACTGTAGGTTCCCATATGTTGAGCAATGTTGGAAACTACTGGTATGCATAATCCCATTCCAAACGTACTGTGAACTCCTTCAAAGCAACTTCTTCCACTGCATTCCCCACCTCAGCATTGCACATGCATACATATGTATCCGGGTTTTATATATGTATATATATAGATACAGTGGCCTCTTGAAGCCACTATGTCTACCAGAAGTACTTAAAAGTGAGACTAAACAATTCTTGAGCTTGGAAGATAAGTATAAATTCTCATTTCATAGACAAAGAGAATAGCAAATGCCTAATTATCATTAAAAAGAAAAAAGTGAAAGTGAGGAATAAACAACACAGTTGCTAGAATGTCAGCTCTGTTCCATTTAACATCACAAGCCCCTGGCAGCCCTGCTCACTGATTGCATCAATGCTTTCCATCGAAGGCACAATGCTACAGAGCTACCATTGCCACACCACTAGAGTCCCACCCACCATGGTACCTCTGCTCCTGTGGAGTTTGGTTGGCCAGATAAAAAGCATGTTTTATTGTCAAAAAGGCATTGTTATGCACTTTACCTTTGCCAGACAGTGTTAAATGTTCTTTATTCCATTCTAATACATCTCTTGTTCAGGAAACAGATGCATGAGCAGGCTGGAGAGGCAAGGTGACTCTTCAGTTTGCAACAGTGCAAGTCAGCAATAGGTGACCAATCTAATCACACCCTCTTAAGCTGATCTCTCTCTCTTTTTTTTTTTTTTTTCTCTCATAAGGACTGCCATTCTTAAAGGGGAAAAAAAGTTTCCATCTCCCCCTAATAACCCAGTGTCAAAAGGAATAGTGCAGAATCTGTATGCCAATCCTGCCTACCACTCCTAAAATAAAGCTTCAAGTCTTGATTCCCATAAAGAAGCTGACTGCAACTGAATGCACAAAACTTCACTTGATCCCAACACTGTAAGAGCTCATAGTGACCAACAGCTTGGTTGTGGGAGGCAGGCAGCAAACCCTGAAGGTCCATACCCCTTCCTCAGAGGATCCCACCCCAGCCCAGGCTCAGTTATGTCTTACAGCTCTCAGCATGTTGCTGCTCACCCAGCTCCAGCAGCCTGGGCAGACATTTCTCAGGGTTGCCCTGGGGCAGACAAGCAGTATAAGTATTGCACACTGATTTCTGAGCTCTCCCCGAGCTTACTGGTCTCCCATAAAGTCTCAGGTGCTAATGTGCAGATACCTTAACAAGCAAACATTCCCAATCATGCACGCACTTACACGAGTCTCCCCACAGAGCCACTGCTCTTTCTCCCTCTCTTATTTTCAATGCATTCATGTCATCAGCTTTAATATATACAGAGCAATTAAAGCTCCAGATCAGATGCATAAACACCCCTCTAACTGTATAATGAAAATCCCAGCGTTCAAGCACAGTGGGCTAGGAAGTGCTCTGGAACAGTTTCAGAAGGAACAGTGACTCGATGTATTGTATAGCTATATATGATACTTAAACATAAGATGACTGCAAGTGAAAACCAATACTGTCTCAATTTCCACAGGAGTTTATCATCACTTAAACCCTGATGCTGTAACTATTTCCTTGCTATGACATGAAAAGCTTTTTTCCTTGTTCAACAACCGCTTGGAAGAAAAGGGGGGGGGGAACTATAAGGGTTTTTTTAATGTTCCAAGTTAGTTTAATAATTATTTCTTAGCACAAGTATGTAACAGTGTGTCCCTAAATGAAAGTAGTCAGCATATTTATCAGTGACTTAAAAATGTACTTTATCCTCTATGGCACAATATCATGACTCAAAACAAAGTTTGAATTCTTCAGACAGAGTTTTTTCCTCTAGAGTCATGATCCTATCTGGATTAAAAAAAAAAAGAAAAGGATTTGCTTGTTTGGGTTTTTTTTGAGGGAAGCACAGGTTTTTCTTTAGTTCTGTTATGAGATATTTACTACTGAACACATGCTACGAATATATGACAGAGCATTAAAGACAATTTAATAGCCTGGGAATTCTGTGCTCAAGAGGGGTAAGAGGTCAAAAGTTACAGTGCAAGCTTATGATATGGCTTTGACATATAACATATGTTTTCTCAGTGCCTTCTAATTACAGGAAACGTTTCAATTTTGAAATCTTATAAATACTCCTGAAGACTCTGAGGTATTTCTCAAAGTGATTCACTTGCATGGGATTTTAAAAATCAGCACTTCCTTTGACCACCTTACAATAGCACAGAATGCCTTAATGAACATGTACTTTAAGTGGCCATGGACAGCTCTCGAGGTGGTTGCCCTTCTGGAAGGGCCAAAGGGACTGTAGCAGTAATATCATGTGCAAAGCGCTGCAGACGAAGGAAGAGATCACCTATCGTTACGCCAGCTATACGAAAAACAAGTATCAAGTCCAACTGCACTGCAGATATACACAAGCCCCACCAATTCCTTGCCGGTCAGGTTCAATTCCTGTCTTTGCGAGGGCAGAAAACCCACATCACACCCCAAGCTTACCGCTCCTACTGACTGGGTGCTGCTGAATCACCCGCACCACGGAAAAGGAAGCAACAGACACTGTTGCTTTCAACGGACTCGTCAACACGAGCTGTCACTTGACCCCTTCCAGTCAACAGGGAGACATAAGCAAACCCAGAGAACTAGTCATCCTCTCTACATAGGGTACCGCATCCCTTTTTTGCAGAAAGCTAAAGATTTCAATAGAGAGACAACATAAATCATGTTTCACTACAAATATCTGGGTTATAACGAGACCTAACTTGCCTGTGTTTTATTTAGAAACAGCTATTAGATTAGTAGGAATGAGTGACATCTGTGATAGCTGATAAGCAAATTACTTTTCCATTGGAACCTCTAGGGTCATATAATGTTCCCACAGGTGCCCTGTGTAATGCTCAGCTGTGCCATGCCACCCCCTCTGCAGACACACGGAACTCCAGTGAGTAGTGGAGACCTCCACGCTGAGTGGGAGGTTGCTCCAGACCTTCATCCTGCTGACATTTATGAAATTTGCTTCTACGGGTTCAGCCTAAACTCTGGCTTTTCCCTTCAGACTATTTGTATAAATTGCATTAGCATTGTTCATCATGTTTAAGCGGCTTGTTCCCCAGTTTGGCATTATCTTTTCTAACGCATATACCAAGTCCCAGATTCAAGTAGCCTAACTCACTTAGCCCTGTCTCGTAAAACAGTGTTATTTTCCCTTATTTTCCTTTTATTGCATCTCTTCCAGTTAATATCCATTTTCCATTAAGCTGGGGACAGGAACTGTACACAGTATTCCTGGAGAGGACTTAGCAGTGCATTGTGAAGGGTATTAATGATTTATCCCTACTGGGACCTTCTGCACAGCATGTCCTTATTTTCTGCATATACACAAGGGCTTCACTGCTTTTCCAGCTCAAAGCAGAGTAAATATGGACTTTTGGGTCCTGCACAACTTTATCTAACTTTTATTCAATTTCTTAGCATCTTTCAACTCTACTTAAATGCTTCCCAGACCTTCCTCTTTCATCTCAGTATCTCTCAGCTCCCTACTGAGAAACATCACTGGGATAAACTTACATCCTACGCCAAGATCCCTAATGAAAATATTTAGACATGTCCCAAGAACAATCCTTAAGGATACCCAGTAGACACCTGTCTCCAGCTTTTCTCATACAATATGTTGTGTCCTCTTTAATCAGCTCTTCTTAATTTAAACTCTTCTACTAAACTTCACCTCCTTCAAGATATGCAGTACCTTCCACCATTTAATTATTTTACTTGGGTTACTGAAGTCCAAGTAAATAGTTATCTCCCTAAAATGAAAACAAAAGTAGAACCCTAAACATCACAACAGGAAAGACCAACTGATAGGGCTGATCTTTGCTAATGCAACTACAGGTTTTGACTTTTCCATTTACTTTATTAACTTTAATTTTCTTCTCCTTCAAAACACTTTCTGAAGCTAAGCGTGCTCTCAAAGGGAGAATAAAGGTTCTGCTGCTGTGTGGCTTTCTTCATGCCTTGAAAATATGGAGACCTCATTTCACTGTGTAGGCATGTAGAACCATCATTGCCTGATGACAGATTAAACTTCTTGCTTTTTAAGTAAGGTATGTATTACTCTTTCTAAACTATACCTAAGGAATATTTTTTTTCCAATGAGGGTGGTGGTGAAACATGGGAACAGATTGCCCAAAGAGGTGACAGAAGCCCCATCTCTGGAAACATTCCAAGTCAGGTTGGACAGGGCTCTGAGCAATCTGCTCTAGTTGAAGATGCCCCTGCTCAGTTCAGAGGGATTGGACCAGATGGCCTTTAAAGGTCCCTTTCAACCCAACCATCCTATGATTCTATCATTTAAGCTTGTGACATTCCATCAAGAATTACTTTCCTACAGGTAGTCTCCTGGCCAGTGTCACATAACACATTTCATGGTAGCAAAATCCAACCTGACACAATTTGGAGTTAACCTCTGATTCATTTCCTTCTTAATCAATGCAACTTTCTGGCATCACACCCTTTGCAGAGAAATGAGGAAGGTTGGTCTTTTAAATCCAAATAAATTTTTCAAGGCAAACATGATTTTAAAAAACCCCAACCCAGACTGTCATATCTGCATTGCTGATACATCTGTGAGCTGTACCTGATAAATCACCCATCTGCAATACCTCAGAAAATACTCAGTGCTGCCTCCTGTACACCTTGATTGCAAAGCTCTGTTTACTTACCTGTCACTGTTTGGCTAACTATTAACCACAATTAACCTGATGGGTTGTTTTGCCAAACAAACCAAATATTTGTCAGAAAAACAGAACTTATTCAGTAAGCCAAATGCAAATGTTGTCTCAGGCAAGGTCAGAGAGGTCAGGGGGAGCAATAACGCTCTATTTCCACACGCAATAGTTTGTTCATTATTGCTGGCTGCAAATTAGAGGGAGATAAGTAGAAGATCAAAACCTTAGCTTTCTGTTCATTAGTGGCTTTCTTAAAAAGTATTATTTGCACAGGTGTATATATAATCCACTTCCATGTTTCACAGAGAAAAAAAGCTGTGTTCAAGACAGGTTGACAAAAATGTTAACATCTACCGCGATGTTACTGACCAACTGTTAAGTTTTTTCTTTCCTCCTGTCTGCTTCTGAGTTGCGAGCAACAAAATATTTCTGGAGTGCAACGGATGTCACATCCTACCAACAACTTCTGCGTCCTTTACTAACCTCTTGCTGGCACCTCCGCTTGTTCTAACAGTGGAGGTGATGGCTTCTGTCCCCTTTGCAGTGTTCCTGGGACAGACCCAGAGGGCTACACCCAGAGAGAGATACAGCCTTACTGCTCTGAGATGCTGTTCTCAGGCGTGGTTAATATTCTCGTCACCCTGTGTCTAAAAATTGCCAGAAACAAAAGGAGGTAATCCCTTTTGTAAACAACTTCTATACCAATGGTACCAAAAGTAGCCCAAGCTATGGCTGAAAAAAAAATAGAAAGAAGACTTTAAGATGATACCGTAAGTGCCAGCAGATAAGTCTTACTCCCACCTTCCTCAAGGGGCGGAGGTGTTCCAGCAGATACTGCAGACATCTAAGCTGAGAGATCAACTCGTAATAAAACATTTCACATATCCCAGACTGCACTCTCCTGTTTGAGGATGTTTGTGAAACCATGCTGCCAAATCTGTGATTTCACAAACTTTTCCACGGTGATAACATAAACAGTGAGCAGTGATTTATCTGTAGGATCAAGCTGCGTTGAAACGGGAATGTGAAAAACATGTACATTTGAAGACATTCTCTCCCCTGAGGGAGGAAGGCAGCTCATATACATATATAAAATGAACCACATGCCCCAGACATTCCACAATAGAAGCTTTTCTTTTTGTTCTTTCTGAAAATCTGTATCAAATTCAATAAATTGGAAAAAAAAGTCCTTTTTGTTAACTGAATTAATACCCATGCCTTACCTCTTAATAAAGCAAATTAATGAGATTTGCACAACAGACCATTAATAATATTCCCCATAACTCACTGAGCTTCCAGCCTTCCTTTTAAATTAGCAGATGATGGCTTTGTCAGGGATGATCAGATTTTGCTCTGTTACAACCACATATCATCAAAACAGAAGCAAAGCCACTAACTGGGCAAAATTATTCCAGATTTACATCTCCCTCATGGACAGCACCGAGTAAAAACAGTTTAAAGACAATCCAGTTAATTAAATCCAAATTAATCATATTTTTTAAAGTTATTAGAAAGTAGATAAAATAGTCTTAGCGTGTTAGTCTTATTGCCACAAAGCATTATAAACCCCCATCAATTCAAGAGAAATGTGCACATATGTTGTAGCAGTGAAGTTATGGCAGAAAGGAGAATAACTTTCTGAACTTTGATAGTTGCTTGATCTGGAGTTTTGATTAAATGGTCCTTCCAGTAGGAAGTTATCCTCTAGGACGGCAGCAGCCTTGAATTCCCCCTCATATTTTCTTAATGGCTTTCACATTTTATTTTCTCTGCTTCAGTCAAAACAACTTCTTTGGCAGTCATATCTTCCTGCACTCTGCAGCCTTTATGACCACCCTTATCCCCACCAAAGGCATCTGGGACTACATTCTCTCCTGGATGAAAGTAGAGAGCGTCTGTCTTCACCATTGAAAATGAAACCCTTCTTATTTTTGCAGAGCTCTTAGGGCCCTGGTTTAAGTGCTTGGAGAAAGGAAGGATATGATATAGGGCTGCTTATGCAATTATCAGGATGTGCATCCATGGTATCCAAGGGGAGCAGGCGAGGGAGAGAAGTGTGGCCAACTACCTGTTCCAGCATCTGTGCCTTGCCCTGGTGTCTCTCCCTCCCTGCTCCAAAAATATGCGCCTGGGTTTACAGCAGCCAGCACTGTTTAGAAGAATGACAAGATCAGAAAGTGCTTTCTAATTTTTACTTTCCTCCTGGAAAGGGATGCTAAAATGAGTTTTAAAAAGTGATAAAACTGCCCATAACATAAACTCTACTGTAGTTTATCATGTACTTGACTACCATTCACAGTTGGGCAGGGCCATGCAGGAAAACAAGCACACCAGAAAGGATGAATTCTGCCCTAATATGTGCTGCTCTCTGAAGGCAAAATGAGCATCGATATCTCAACAGCCAGAGGGAGAAATGACAATCTTGCAAATCTCAGTTCATCATTTGTTTTGATATGCACCACCCCCTCCCCTCTACCTAAACTAGGACATTGTATTGAAGAGCCAAAAGTCTGCAAAAGACAAATATTCCTATCATCAATAGCAGGGCTGTCCTCCTTGTGATCAGCCAACACCAGTCTGTTGCTAACACATCCAAGGCTTTCTCTACGTTTCTTTGTCCTGAGCTCTTCTTGATTTCAACTTTTCACTTGGTGTTTTCCCATTGAGAATCAGCTTTCACTTTTCTTTTAACCATCTACCCTCTGCAGTGTGCTTTCTACCAAAGAAGCAGCAGTGAACCAGAAGGTTGCTCTCTCCTAACCTCTCTCAACATAGCAAAGAGAAGGCAACGAGAAGAAAGGTCCTATTTGAAAAAAGCAAAGCCCAGGAGTGCAGAAGACATGAACTTCCTGTGCCATGAGGAGCATGCCCGTGGACTACAGCCCTGGTGGTTGGCACGGGCCAAGGGGCATCGCTCCTGCATCCTTGCGCCCATCCCAAAGCCAACAGTTTCCTTTTTCACTGCTTGACATCATCATCCAGAATCTCTCAAAAGAAAACTGCTTTTGCCTTGTTATTTGCATCATCTAACACCATTTTTGAGTTGAAAATCAGGGGTGTGACACACTCAGAGTAAATTTACCCAGGGTAAATATAATAGCTACCAGCAGAGTTATTGTTTGTAAGTGTGTGAGGCCTTGTGCCTTATCACTTTATTAAAATGTCTACATGTGTTTATCCACTTTCAGAAGATGCTTAATCTCCTCTGTGGCCACTAATAGTGAATCCCTGCCAATATTTGATATTACAAAGTGCTAGGCATTAGTGAAGTGCCAATTTCCTGGAGTCACAAGTAAAAACTCCCTTCTAAATAGATTTAAAAAAAAAAAAAAAAAAGACTAGATTACTTCATTCTCTGAGCCAAATGAAAAGTAACTATATTAATCCCACCACAGATAACAACAGAAGAAATACTTAAACATCAAGACAGCCCTGTTTCAGGATGTATTACACTTTCAGTGGTTGATAGTTTTCTTAATAGCAACTATAGGGAAAAGAGGTGCTGGGGTCATCTGTGATGGCAAGGAGCTGTCTGGTGGTTCAGGGTACAGTCAGGGTCCAGACAGGCTGGGCTGGGCCTCAGCCACCATAATGAAAAACTTGGTAAGCACAACGGAGCAAGATGAAACTTGCCTGAGCACGATGGCTGGCTGAAGTCAAGGTTACTGTGGGCTGCAGGAGCTCTTGCCCTGACATTCCAACCACAGACTGGTTGAGCAGGGAAGCCAGTGGTCTGCTGCAATACAGCACGTTCCCCAGATACGTTAAACCAAAAATAATAATAATAAGTAAATTCACACGCTGAATTACATACATGGGATTTTTGGTAGTAAAGGGGAAGAGGTGGCAAACGGCCAGAGTAGGTGCAGTCAGCTGCTCACCAGCACATGCTAACTCAGGCCCGGGTGTGCATGGCCACTGAGTCAGCTTCTGGGCTGCAAACTGAAAAATCCAAACCGCAAGCAGCAAAACATTACACATAGGTGGAACATCCAGGCACCCACTCAGGGGACGGACTTTTCACCAGATCCATCACCCACTCAAGTCTGCTTTTTACACTTTGGGGGACAAGAAGAAAGCAGAGTAACAAAACCAGCTGGGACACAGGACAGCCTTGGCTTTCCCACCTGCAGGTACATTCCTGCTCTGCCGTTGCTGGCTGCTACCCACTGTGGTACTAGGAATTTGATAGGACAAATCCCATCCTCAATAAATACATTGCTTCTCATTACAGATCAGAATTACTCCCAGCGACTGACAAGGGAGCTACACGTCAGGCATTACCCAAGATTTTATTGCTGCTGGTACTGTTCACGTACAGCTCACAGACAGACGATTCAAGGCCAAATGGGAATTACTCACAGGATTTGGCGTGACACTTTGTTTTACTGTGAAGAAACATTGTTCCACTTGATGCCAAAGCACGAGGAAGTCTGAAGTCAGGGCAAGTTATTGCTTCTTCAGGCCTTCTGAAATACATGCTAGAGCCATTTAGGTGCCCCTGGGGACACCAACACCTCCACCACCTCCATCTCCACCACCCTGATGGCCCTCCTCTCTAGGGTGGTACCAGCCGGGAGGCAGATGCACTGAGCAGGTCAAGAAGAGAAGAACACCATAGAAATCCTACAGAGTTCTCACACAGACTCAACGCCCATCTCTATTCTCCCTAAGAAACAAAGCAAATAAATAGCATGTGGGACTGATTTGCATAGCTGATCAAGGCTGCTAATTGTCAAAGGGGCTTCAATGTAAACACACATAGCCGACATTACACTGAGTATAATGTGTATCTTCCTGCAAAGTATGGTAGAGTTCCCTTTCTAATATCCAGTGCTACAACAATGAAAGTTGAAATATTTTTCAAAATACTCTATATAGAGTAATTTCCTTAACAATTCCTCTGAATGGTGGCATGAGGGAGGTGCCACAGGCTACATGCTTGGGGTTATTAAACCAAATTCTGCCCTCACTTAATGTTATCCTCTGACTTGCAGAGATAAAGTCCACAGCAAGCGGTAAGTAAGAGGAACAATAAATGCAGTTACCCGTGCCCCAGAGCAAACACATGTCCCTGGACCGCCTGACATGGGAAGCTACCACCAGCAATTCAGCCCAACTGGTTCACATCGTGTTCGTGCCTGCCACGCTGGCAAGAACACTGGAGGGGTTTTCCCTATCGATGCTGTTCCAAGTGTTCCTGGTGACTGGGTCTCTGGACATAACCTAAAACATGCAAGGCAGTACTTATCCAGATCCACCTCTTATGGCTAAATTCCAGGACTGCCTTAAAAAATGCGGTAATTTAAGCTTTTTTGAAATGCATAAACTGCATTAGGGGACATGAGCAGGGGAGGTGTGAAGTAGTTTTCAAAGTATGGTTGATCCACATGTGAACTTGAGAGTATTTCTTTAAATCTCTGCTCTTTTTCTTGATCATCTGCATTAATGGCAAAGGTAATACTCTCAGGAAGAGTGACTCATCTGGGAAAAAGCTTCCAATTATTTTTCTCATACCTGTCCCTTCTTGCTTTGCAGTTTACTACTTGTAAAGAAGAGAACAACTATTAACCAACAGATAATGCGTATATACTACCCCACCTTCCTTTTAAAAGTGATCTGAGATCACCTGTTTTGTTCCTCCCCCCCCAAGTTACATAGCTGACCCCATCTCTGCACACAGTAAGGGGTTTGCATGAGCTGTGGCAAGATTTATCTTTTTTTTTTTTTCCTTCTCAGCATTGGCAGAAGCCTGTCTTCTTCCACACCCTTTCTGCTTTCAAAAGCTATTTTATGGATGAAACATTATTGAAACCAAACCCTGAGATATCTGTTCTTGAAATCTGTGGGGGGAAAAACCTGCTCCTAAAAATTTTTTAGCAAGTTTTCCTTTCCTTTTAGCAAATTATCAGAGATCACTGTTGGCACCGGCCTAGTTCTGGTCTTCACATGCCTGCAATGACATGTGTCATATTAACAAAAAAAACTTTAAAAATGCTAATTATTCATGACCATTAACTGTGAAGGGCCCACCTTTGTGCAGCCCTCTGCAGCAGGGATTGCCCCTTCTAGACCTTGAAAGCCTGGCTTTTCAGCTTAAATCCCACACAGCTGCCCACACTGGCAATGGATGGGAATTTGGTAGTGGTCGAAGCTGTGATGGCAACCTAATAAGAATTTTTTAATTCAAATGGGAGGTTATTGTATGGTATTGCAACTCTTTTCTTCTTTTTCTATTGCATGCAGATGCTTCATTTTCAGTCTTTCTGTGAACAGAAAGTCAGCATTTAGTTATTGGGAGGGGTTTATACCCTGTATATTTACATAGCCTTTAAATATTTTTCTTAGCTCCCAAACAGTCCATCCTGCCTGACAGTGACTTGCTTCAGGCCCTCACAGATCTGTCCGGTGGACATAAGGGGGGGGAAAAAGTGACTTAATTTTGTACCTTTTTTCCTAACAAAACCATTCACGCTAGCTCTCCTCAAATAAAAGTAGAATTTCACTGGGGATGGTTTGAGTACAAGGGGTGGTTATTCCTGTTCTCTCTGCCTCATGTTTACCAGGAGCGGCAGAATTGCACAGAAACTAAGCAGTTTACACAACCACCTGAAATAACAGGATTTGTACTGTTTTAACTCTATAGGAGTTTGTGACTCACTAGCAATGATAATACACTTCAAATAAAGATATTCAGCTGCATTTTTTTAGTTTAGCAAACTAGCCTGGCAGGGGGTGGGGGGCGGTCCAAGATGTCATTCCTCTATTAATATTCTTTCAATAATTAGGTGCTTCTCACAATTTTCTCTTTTATTTCATGCCAGAAAGCAACCCTTTCCATGAACAACATACCGAAAGAGAGCTCTACTATTTTAAAGTGTCTGTGTTCACAATATGAACTGCTCTGTGTAAACAATGAGATCTTCCCTTCCCTCGAGTGAACCAGATGTTGCAAAAGGGAAAAAAAAAGCCCAATCCTCCCCATGTGGAGGACAATTATGGCAGACATTCTTCCACCAAAGTGACCAATGGACTTTTATTGCTGGCAGAAGAGGTCCACCTTCCACTTTTTTATTTCTTCCAGCCAATCTGCACTTTTCAGGCAGAGAGGTATAAACCAGTTTTTCACAGTCCTGTCTTAATAGCCAAAGCTTTAAATGCAAGGCTCTATCTTCTGCAGCACCTGTCCCCTCTTTCCTACACAGGTTGTCCTTGCTATATTAAGATGTTGGATATGGTTGATCATAGTTTCTTAGCTGTTTTCTAAATCCTAGCCAAGGTCCATTTGGTAAAATTTGGAAATTTGGACACTGCTGGGCGGAGCATTAAGCAACACTATCTTCTCAGGTGTCAGTAACAGAGAACCAAGCTATAAAGATGCTTCTATTCCTCCTGACTGCTTTCTGTCCACAATGAAGCCTGCTCACATCTGACCTCTGAGCATGGGTTAAACCGAGCAAGGTTTTGCCTGTGGCTTGCTCAGAAGGGCTAACAGAGCAGGGATCAGCCCAGCAGGGGCTCTTTACTTAGTATATGCAATGATAATTTCCAATGGCAACATGCTGGACTTTGAGATCACCGGGAGACCATCTTACAGTGTTTCACCTCATTAGAGAGAAATCAGTGTTCAGTGTGTTATTAGGAGATTGCATTTAATTAAACAACAGAAAAAACCCCAAGAACAACAAACATACAAACAACACAGCTCTGCATGACTTCCAAAGAAGCAAACATCTACATTATTTTTTCCTGTTTCTCTCATCAATCAAAGTTCAATTTTCCACTAAGGTGATAAAAATTGCATTTTCTGAGGTAAATATTCCTCTGCTTTCCTCCTGGTTCCTTTTATGTTTCAAAGAAAATCTCAGAATTACACTAGTGAGAAATGAAATTGCCCTCTCCTCTATCTTAATAAGAAAAATTGATTGTGGGTAATTGTGTTGTCTGTCTTTGTAAAAAGCCAATGTAGATGCAAAATATTTGTGGCTGAGCTCAAATTATCTTTCAGATGATGAATGTGAATACAGAAATTGGGCTTCAATACTGCAGTCGAGCACCTGATTTTATTCTCTGCCTAGAAAAACAAAGAACTGAATACTTGCTACTGCTTAAGAAATTAAAATCCCAATGAAATTAATTGAACATGGTCATGTACCAGAAAAGCATGGAGGCGTTGCACTGCGGGCTCTAAATCTTTTTAAGTCATCAATCAATACAGTATTTTTTTTCCTCCTGTTTTCCAACAGGTTGACTCAAGGACCCAAAGGAATTCCAGATGTGTTTACACTTCCAGTTTTTCATCCTGGTGTCCTCAGAATAGCACAAATTAAAGCCAGAACCCATATAATGAGGCATCTAAACAAACAAAAAAAAATCGAACAGGGTCTGCATCAAAAAGCTTGGGCTATAGGATCCCAAATTTCTTTAAAGTATAGTTGCTAGAGTTGTTGTTAATTAGGTTAAATTGCTCAACCAGAAAGGATATGGCCAGGCTTGGAAGGATACCTTGGGACCACTGCATCTCTTCACACCATGGCTGCAACTCCTCCTATCCTTTCCTTTTGCCCCACCTCCCCATATTCTAGGAAGCAGTCATTGCAGGATTCTCATCTAAAGCTGAGATAAATCCAAATGCATCCATCTCTCCTGCTCGTGAGGGACACGTCACCTGCTGGACAGCCTTTATATGCTGGCAATGGTTACAGGAGAAAATATGGCATGTTGCTTGCTGTCAGTGAGGTTTCAGTGCTTAACAACTGAAAAGAAACCCTGAAAAGCTGTCAAACTTGATGGTCAAACTAACATTGCTGTCATCTGTTTATGGTCACTGCTTAGTGTGCATCATCAGTTATAGAAGAACAGCATCATAAATTTAGAAAAGTAACAACAAGCTGAATGATTTAAATCCCTCTCCCAATCATGACACTCGAGTCCCTTCACAGCATCTGCTTTGCTGCTAGACAGGCTCAAAACATAGCCTGAAGGTCAACAGATTCCAGTTTCTTCCAGATCAGGAGGAGAAGCCCTTTCCAGCCTTGTCAGCTGAGCATGCTCTCCCAGGCTCTGTGGATTTGACCTGCCTCGACGAGGGTTCTGGCAGATCTCTGCTCCTGGAAGAGGGCACAGCACTGAAATGGCCACGTCCACCTAGTGTCCAAGCAGGATAATCATACCATAACTTTGCTGAAAAATCTGCTTGAAATTCCAGAGTTTGGGCAGAGGAGCAACTCTGCTGAAATGTCTGCTCCCAGACACTAATTCTAGGAGGGTTGCAATGGTTACCTTCAAAACTAGAAACACAGGCTCTTTCCCATTACTCATATTACTACACAAAAAAGTACATTTCTGGCCCTGTTTATATATTTGAAAAGAAAGTTCACGTCCTGTTGGTGTGCAAAAATGACTTGTAGGCAGTAGACTACCTAGCCTATAAAAAAGCTCCCAAAATGGCCCTAGAATTGATGAACAGGCAATCATTTACTTTTCCAGAGCATTTCCAAGTTGGTAAACGTGACCTTTTGTTTGCAAGGAAAACCAGAAGTTGCCTCACCATTCTCCTACCTTTCATGTCACTCTGCAGTACCCAGAGGATCTTCAGAGTATTCTCCTCTGTCCCATATATTAGAAGCTCTGATTAAATCTTTTCTGCCTAAACTTAATGAAAAACACAGGATGATACAAACTCTTTCTCTCTTCTTCCCCCCACTCACTATCAAATAACTTTTTGGAAGGCACTGAATGTGATAATGAATACACCAGGCTTTCTAATATATTTGGTTTCCTAGACTGGACAGGACTTTTATATTAATACTCTTTATATTAAACCCAGATGGATTTAATATAAAGACAAGAAACAAGAAAAAGCATATAGGAATAGGGATAGCACAAGGGCAAGCTGTTGTACGAGGACAGAGTGTGCCTCTTTGTGCTCTCCAACTACACTATGTGGTTTGGGACCACATAAGTTAAAAAAGGACCTACAATTGCACATTTTTATTGTTAAAGACTGCAAAAGACACTTAAAAATTCTATTAAAGCCCAAAATTGATGAAACTGCTCTTAACAACAGTTACCCTAAATAGCAGAATCTGCTCAGAATGAGATCTGTACCTCTTTTGGATCCCACACACACTGCTGACGATTTTGCAGACACACTAGGGGCAATTCTGGAGTTGAAGTTCTGCTTATATTTCAATTATTTCCTCACAGAAAATCCCTTTATTAAAAATGTATGATTGTCTTACTTCTTTGTAAACAATACAATTGCAAAAGAAGGAGAAAAGGCTTTAATATTGAAACATTTTGAAAAACTACATGTACCAAAAAAACTTCAAAGGCTATTCCCATCCTTTCTCAAAGTTTGAGCTATAGAGACATCATCATGAAAAAGCCTCCTAAGCTACAAAAGCCACTATGCCCATTTGAGAACTAGAAGAAAAACTGCCATCAAAGAAAACAATCTTTTCCAGCCCTGCTGATGTAATTTGCAGACTAGACTGCACTGATACTATATGCTCCATGCTTGTTTTGAGTTTGTTATGACTTAACACCCAGCAAAACAGTAAATGAGAGCTCTACAGATAGTGTCATGTCATTTTGACTCTTTTCTTGTGATGTGAATTACAAAACTGAGCACAACCAGTACTCTCATGCCAAATAACAAGGGTAGAATTAACTTCAGCCAAATAACGAGGGTAGAATTAACTTCAAGAGTCTCATCAGACATGTATTTAAATATACACACAGCAGCTTCATAGCTGCACTTACCCTTATATATAGTCAAGATCCCGATGACTTCAGAAGAGCAGAATTAAGCACTTAATATATCCTGAGCAACAAAGCTACACCCATATACAAAAGCTAAGCATCTTTTCTGAGCTTCTGATACTAACAATCTGGAAAAATGCATTCATGGAGAGTCCAATAATTCTGCTTATAAATCTTATACATCTAGTACGTACCTCTGTTCTGAGTTTCTGCTTCAAACTGTTTTCCTAAACTGCCTTCTTCATAATGACTTAGCACAGTACTCATGTACTTACACATCTGTTCTTAAAGCAGTTAACCTAAAACCAGACTACAAACAGAAAATAAATTTAAAATAGTAATTTTAAAGAACCATCCATGAAATCTGCACTAACATCTGATTTTTCCCCCTATTTTCTATTTAAATATGTCTATTGTTGCAGCAAATCCCTTACAGTCTTTCAAGATACTTCATACTTTGCTTAGTAGTACTGATAAAGCATCAGAGCAACAAAATGTTAACTATAAACAAAAATGTCCTGTTCTTCTTCAGCCCTTCACCAGAAGACCCGCAAAGATTATCCACAGGTGTTATCCTTTTTTTCAATAAGAAGAACTGGATCAAAGTTCAGAGACTTTGTGGATGCTGAAGAAAAACAGACTGCGCATCAGTCAACTGCTGTTGACCCCATGCATTTTCTTTCTCACACTGTCCTGTAGAAAATATTAAACAACTGGTTCAGATCCAACACTCCTCTCATGCACCAAATCAACTCTTCTTTAATCATGCTGGGAAGCAAAAAACACCACCCCCCAAAAACAAACAAACAAACAAACAACAGCGAAAACAAACAACAAACCAAAATCCAACCCACAAACTAAAAAACAATACTCAGCCAGACAAATTACAACAGTTCTTATAAGATATCTCAGACATAACTGCTGAAAACATCTGTACAACCAAATACAGTCACTGTGTGCAAAATCCAGCTGAGATTGCATAGTCTTATGACCATGTTGTCATGATTCACAAAGGGAAATGTACATTTATACAAAGTTCTTCATGCAATCAAAATTCAGTTTATAACTAAAGGAGACATAATGTGCCTGTTGCTTAAAAAAGGCCCGAGCGCTTTAAGCGTAAGGAGCAGAGTTTTGTAGAGTGACACGGTAACCCTACTGCAAAAAGTAAGTTCATGCAGAAGCCTCTGGACCAGCCCCTCTTTATTTGATCATGTCATTAAATCTAACACATGTGCAGTGTCTTTTCATAAAGCCTGACCTTTACAAACAAGGCAGTGGTATTAGACAACAAACATCAACAAAATACTCAGCATTATGGAGGGATAACAGAAAATTCTCTTCCCAAGGAAAGGTCAGGCTTCAGGACTGGACGGCAATGACTCCTGCCTCAGCATACCTCGTGGGCCACCAGCATGGCCCTAACCGACCAAAGAGTTTGTAAAGTTTCCTTTTTAACAGAAAAGCCACAGAACACATTCTGTGGCCTTATGAGCCACTAAGACACCTACAACCTCTGCAGCAGCCAGGGAGGGGACAGATCCCCCTCTGAAGAGCGTGCCCATGTTAATGGCTCAGTTCAGGCAAGGTATGTGCTGGTAAGGGAAGAAGTCTCTTCGGTTCATGTACACCCGGACACACTTCCCTCTGAAGTGCTCATTTGTGTTTTAAAAGTGCAGCATGACAGATCCAGGCACCAACTCCACATAGCACATACTTCCTTGGGCAGAAGTCCCGTGTCATTGTATTTTTTGCCAACCAGCAGAAATTAGGCATATCCCAATACCTCGTTCATTTTGCACCTTGGTACACGGGGAGACCATACTCTTTAAGACTTCCTTCCACAACAATTCAAGGACAAAAAAAAAAAAATGGCTCCATGCTTTGCCCTGTTACAGCAGACAGGAATGCAAGCTGCTGAAACACCACTGCATTAGCAGTGTAAGGACAATCCAAAGGCACGTCAATTCAAATGGCAGAGGTTGAGGCTGCATGTTGTAGAAGTCAAAGGAAAAAGCAACACAAACAAAACCTCACCCCACGCCCCCTGATTTCCTCCTTCTAAACAGTACCATAATAAACCAGATGTGCAAGTCACTGCTTTTCTCCGGAAAAAAAAGGTCGTATTGCAGTTTTCTCTTCTTTGTCACACAAGTCCAAAAAATGTGGCAAAGAGAAACATCATGAGAAGTTCTCTCAAAAAGGATGGAAAGAGGTGCCTAGAAATACCATGTATACTGAGACAGAAACTGATGGATGCCAAGAAAAAAGGTATATATCCAAGAAACCAAAGAGAACACATTCTCTTATTTTACCTCTGATGGCTCAGTCTCCACTAATCAGCTTCCAGATGGGGGAGATTGTTTTTTCTTGCTGTAATTCTACAACTATGAAAAAGGACAGCATAAGGCTTTGACTTACACACTACTACCAAGATAATATAATTATCCAAATATTTGTATAGGAAAATGATGGAAGCTTTGCAGCTCAGCTGCATAATGATGGGGAATGAACAGTAAAGAGGCTGACAAAAGCACTCCAGGGTAGCTTCTCCTCACCATCCAGAGGGAAAACGAGCATTTAAGGGACAGGACACACACATGACATACTCTAAAATCTAACTGAACTCCTTCCCTCTGTAGGATAAGCCAAAAGCCAGTCTCATACAAGGTATGCTGGAAGCCTAACCTGAGGGTTTCAATGGCACTTAAAGGCTGCAGAGCCCTGTGCAAGCTACATGGTAAATTTTAGCTCTGAAGAAAACTGAGCAACCATCTAGGTGCTGAGCATCTCATCTTATATTTTAAGACTTGAAGTTGAGTAACCCCTCCAAATCCCCATCCAAATCACCAGTCCAACCACTAAACAAACTCCCCCAGTTTATGTGGGGAACAAGAACCTGTCCCCTGGCACAGAAACAACCTTCACATGTGCCTGATGCATCAGCATAAAAGCGGAAGACGAGCTGGGAAGAGAAAGCACCCACTGTGCTCTAATAACTGAGTTCAGCCATAGCCTGCAACTGTGGACCTCATGATCACATTGGAGAGCTGGTGCAATAGCAGTGTTGAAAGGACCATAGAGAAAGGCAGTTGGGGATTCTTTTCCTTCTTGCTACCTCTTAGGAGCCTGTCAAGTCCTCTTCCTTCTCGCCACCTCTCGGGAGTTTTGAATCCACTGCCAAACCCATCTTTGAGAGCGAGTGTATTCATTAACCTTTAGGAAAATGCCTCACCAGATGAAGTAAGTCAGGTGACATTTTATAGGCAGCGAGTGATTTTCCAGGAACATTTCTGTACTCACTAGTGATATATTTGGATAAAATTTCAGTGTTGTTCATAAGGCTTAGAGCTGGAAGGAGAAATGAGCACATTTGCATGATGAGGAATGGGAAACAAGCGGCACCAGTCTCCCCCCGCCACTGCAGAAAGTAATGTTTCCTTGGAAGGACCACAGATGAGAAGTGCTGGCATACATTAGGAAATACATATGGTTTGATTTTCTAGCAGCCCTGGCCTATTATTTCCTAAAGTTTGAAGCCAAATCTTTTAAACCATTAAGTTTTCATTCAGAATTCAAGCATAAAGAGACCAAACCAAGACTGAAAACTATTCCCATTTCTCTCCTTCCCCAGGGTATTTTCTCCCTGTACCACAGGCTTCCTTCTTGAAAACTGCCATGGACAGCCTCTCCACATCAGCCTCATGCCATCCTGTAATGGCCTCCATTGGGAAGCCACTGATACTGCAGCTGCTCATGACTGAACTTCACGCGGACAAAAGCCTGCACAGTTTACTCCTCTGACTATAAACCTCCAGACAAGAACCTGCTGTCTCTGTTGGTGAAGAAACCCTGCTCTTAATTTATTTAAACTCAATTTACTTTAAATGTGGGCATGTTATGGCTGACAGATTTAAGATCTCAAACATTTAAGTGCAAGGCCGTGGCTGTGCCTCTCTGTCAACTCCAAGGACATTCACCTGTTTGTATGTTAGAGGAGCAGAAGCAGTCAGGTGCCAGTGCCTGGACACACAGACATGTCCATAATCATTCACAAGCAGGATGGAAACTGATAGTAGACTGGATCTGAGTGAAGGATGCCATCTGGATGGCCCTCATCTGTGAGGCAAGGTAAGATACAAGCTCTGTTAATAGCACTTAGTAGCCTTGCAGAGTTTTACTAAAAAAACCCACCTGTCTGCACAAACCAGGCCAAATCTTGAGGTTTATATCTAACAAGAACATGTGAAGGTAATAAACAGGAGAGAAGATGGTGTGGCCACCAGAATAATCGTTTGCTCTCATGAAAGCAATGAGGTGTCATTTTGCATATCACAATTTTCTTCTCTACTGCAAATACAGGAAAACTTTTAAAAATATCCCATGAGTATTTCAATGAGGTTTTTACAAAAAGGTGCTTATCAATCCCAGTGGACCAGAACAACTCTTTAATAACATAATCACATTTCCCTCTGCCAAACACAGAGCTATTTAGAAGCTCAGCAATATAGCACAAATAGAAATATTAACCAGAGTGCTCTGTACTAAAAGGACACAAATGTATTTTTTCAATGTATGGACCATAAATATCGTTAGAGAAGAGAAACACTAAGCATAGGCCATCTGGCACACATCTTTAACTTACACACCAAAGTTGTTAGCAGCTTTATTTCAAACACGGGTCTATTCTAATGAGCCCATTCCAGCTTTTAGCGCTGTATTATATTGTTTCAATACACAGCTTAAGAGTTTCCATTATAATTATTTTTTTCTGCATTTGCAGAGCCCTGCTTGTCTCTCTAACATTTGGTCTACAAAGGCTATAAGCTCAGCTGGTTGAAATCAAAGCAACTTCAGAGCAGGAGAATTTTCAGATAGGAACAGCTAGAGTGTACGGTACTGGCTGCTGGTGATAACTGGAAAGGGCTGGAAGAGATGGTGGTGGTGGCAAGGGAACAGTTAAAAGCTTGATTGAAGAGCTTTAGCTACTTAGAGAGAAAAGCTTTGCTAATATTTCTCAAACTTCCTTTTGGAAAAGGGAGTACTATGTGAAAATATGAAATATATCATGTTTTCTGCTTGAGCAACTGCACAGAGAGTAACCCATACAAAAGGGAAGGGAAGCCTTTTAGATGAAGAATTAAAAAGCTAGGATGTTAATTATGTTCCCAGTCCTTGTAAAGCTCAGGAGTTTATAAACAACAAATCCTTTCTGCTGAGTGGAAGTGCTGGGGGTTAAGCTTAACTGTGATATCTGACCCCCTCCCTCCCTTTCTGCAATCACAAACTCTCACCACATGCACTATGGGCCCAGCCACTACGTTAGGAGCTCTCACTATGTTTAGGGGTTTTATTAGACTCCTGCAATAATCTAATGAGCAATAAACTTTTTGTTGTCTCAGACGTCAGCAATGACCGTGACAAGGGTATTCTAAGTTTCCCTGAATCACCCCGTTATCTATCAGTTGACTAGAATAAATATTGACTGTTCTTTGCACTGTCCTCTACAAATACAAACCCACCAAAAGGCTCAAAAGGCTAAAAAAAAAAAAAAATTAAAAAAAAAAAAAAATCAGAGTTGCTAGAAAAATATGAAAAAGAGCTGGTTATTTGCCCATGGATTTTCTCGCTGTTTCAGATTTCCCATGTATCCAATAATGACATTTAAAGAATAATCTTAAATAAAGAAGACCAGGTATTAATATAAAAACCCAAGTAGCTGAAGTTATTGTTTGTTTTTAACAGAATTGTCCAGAAGAAAAAAAACATCAGACCACTTCTTTAGCTATGGCAAAGTTTTCTTTCCAGGAACATGGATAAACACACATAGTCTGATTCGCATGGGTTTGGAAAAGCCAAAGACAATTAAGCCTGGAGCTCTTTCCTAGACCCTTGGCTGTAAGGTTCCTGCTTCCACCTCCTCTATTTATATATGATACCGCTTAAATTTTCAATGGCAGTCATCATCTGAGTGGGTTTCCCTTTATAGGTACCCTATCTGAGGCACTTTCATTTCAATTTTCCAAGGTGCCAGTTTCTAAAAAGTCAGTCATAGGGTCTGAGGGATGGAATAGAGCAGTGACAAGCAGCAGCCCTCAACAGCTCCATCTGAGTACTCAGCCAGTAAGGCACTCAAAACCACACAGCACTTGACAATGGGATGCTTTTGTTTATTTGCCTGTATCTTGTCTAGAATGAGCAAAAAGCAGTGAAAATGATGGAGAAACCAGTCTCCACTCAAAGTCACTCATGCAGACCAAACATGAGTGCAACTCGTGATGCGTGTGGTCTCATATACAGCTTCTTCTATTACTGTAATAGCAAAACATCTAAGTTTATGGGCTTCAAAAAAAGCACAGTTTCACATGGCAATCTTTCCAGCTCCCTTATTTAGTGAATTAAGGTTTTATTTTTCTGAGCCAAAATAGCAAAATCTTCCATTGACCTTGATGCACTGTGGGACAAAACTTTTAACATTTCTCTCCCTGGGCATCAGCGTTGTCTCTTCCATGCTGCATCCCTGACCAATATGCATGAACCATCTCCTTCTCAACTGCAACCTACAGTTCAGGGAAGGGAAAACCAGAAGTGGTGGAAAAGGAGGCCAGGAGAACCCACCAGGGAGGTCTACTGGGGTTACTGTGATGAGGTACCATATGCAGGAGACACAGAGAACATCAACAGAGAAGAAGTTACTTTAATTCTAGCACTCAGAGAGTCCTTGGTGCTCAAAAGTAACATTGAGCAAAAATCCAAGAAGCAACACTTTAAGGAGTGACTGGATGCAACTAAACAGCCTGTGTTATTCCGAATGATGTTAAGAGTGACTTTTAGCCTGAAATATCTATAAAGGTATGTTCCAAGTTCTGCTCATGGTTTACAGGTAAAAAAACTAAACCACAAAAATCCCCCTAACCTAATAAGCAAAGAAGTGTAGCACCAGAAACACCAGTCAAAGGCAGTAAAAATGAAAAGCCTTTCAATTTTAATTAAAAAAAAAAAAAAAACAAAAAAAACCAAAAACCAAACCTTAAGCATCCTAGTTTAGTGTCTGTCAGACCAACATTTTCTGTGTCTGCTAGTTCCCCTACTAACAAAGTGCATCTGGTGAGCCTTAGCTAAGGGTACCACTGTAGGAGAGAAGGTGCTCTCTCCTTGATGCTTAAGGATTTAAGTCCATTCTTTGGCTAAGAGAAATCCTCAACATCCAAACAAGTTGGTGCAACTTGTAATTGGCTGATGGATGAGAAAAGAGAACCGGGTTATAGATATTCAACAATTTTTCAGGGATTATTCAAGCAATTTATGTTCTACTCAGCTGTGAAAGCTCCTATTCACCTTACTTAGAAGCTTCAAACAGTCCTCTGAGCACCAGTGAGTAAATGAAGTAAGTATAGATGATAAGGTTGGTACGCTCTGGCCTCAGACCACCCTCTGATATCAAAGAAAGTAGAGAATTATTTATAACTTTAGAAACTTGTAAGTGTCCATTTGTGCCCTTGCTTTGCAGGTTTATCTCCTATTTGCTTAAACCAAGGACAAGATTACACTCAACAAACTCAACAATTAAATTCCTTTCAGATTGTTAAAGCACAGATTTCTGTTTTGTTTTCTCCTCTGTATATCAGACATCTTGGATTCTCGGACTGCAACTTAGATGTAATTGCTGTGAGATGAGACTCTGATGCCCAGGAAATGAAAAAGACTCATGGAAAGTGGGATAACAGCCAGTTCATCAGAAAGGGTTCTGTGCTGGCAAATGTCACCCAGGCCACATAAAGAGAGTGGTTTTATTTGTATTAAGCAAATATTGTATAATCTAGAATTTCTATCTGATGACTTATTTCCACAGACCATTTCCATGAAAATTTTAGTTTTAGGATTTTTATAAGATGCTCTGAGCGAGGGACAGAAGTACACATTTGTCAATGCTCTTCTACCATTATCAGCTATGAAACAAATGTTCTATTAAAGAGCAGCGGGACACATTTTATTTAGCCTACTTTGTTAATGTTGTGCTAGATGTCTTTCTTCAAGAGTTCAACACAGCGTACAGCATTGTGCTGATTATATCCCTGGTTTTTACCCAGCACTAGAACTTCTTGCGTGCAGCTCAACGCTACTTACATTTGAAGTCTTAATTCATTTTTAAAATTTATGTTCTTTAAACAACGAGATGAGAATTCATGCTTGGGAAATGGCTGTGGTTAATATCACTTGACTACAGTGAAAAGAATACATGAATTTTATATCATTTCATCATTGCATCTGGTTCAGAAAAATTAATCCAAACCTTCCCTGAAGTCTAAAGCCTGCCATTTCCAGGAGACATCTGAAACTTAATAATATTCTTGTGTAATAGATTGGATGAGTTATGTCCTAAGTGGGTGTGCAGTTTGATACCATACCAATATATTTTCTTCCATCAATGGCAGCTGCCATCTGCAGACGAACGAAAGTTCCAGAGGAATAAATGCTATCACCAGACATCATCCCCTGGGACACAGCCTCAGGAATTATGTTTTCCTCTTGCAATGTGGTAAGTTGTTCAGTGTGCAGCATCTCTGGGAGTGTTGTGGACAGCATGTTCTCTCATTAACTCAAGAAACATATTTAATAAATGACAGGGTTTGCATTTGATTGCTAAAATACGCCTCTCACCTTAATCTCCTTAGGTACACATAGAGGACATCTATTAGAGTCCTAAGGCATGACAAGAGTATGCAATATGGCAACTAGATGCACTTAAGAAAAGTCAAGGCCAGCTCTAAGAGCAACGTACTGGCAATTGTGACTCTAGTGGTTCTACTACTGGTGCATCAGATGGTTTTGGAAGTTATTGAGGAGAAAGAGGAGACTGAAGAACTGTTTCTTACATCCTGCAAATCCAGGAATGCTCTTTCTGAAGGCCTCAGAAATGTTTTCAACTAAGAGTTTAGTTAGCAGATGGCTTACATATTTTCAAGACCATTAAAGCTGCCTTACGATGAACAAAGTCTCCTCCCACATGCCCAAGAGCTGAGCAACTCGCTCAGGTTTTGGGCACAGCCATGATGACAGGACAGGCCACCCCAGGAGCGTGCTGCCTAGCCCCCCTCTTTCAGGACCACAGCCCAGAAGACCCTACTGAGGCCAAGCATAAGCTTCTTCCTGGTCACAAACATACTTCAGACTCACAGCACACATGGGGAAGGGAGAGAGCTCTTCTTCACCCCTTGCTTGTCCGTCTTCTTTAAAGTACTTTCAAAGTATTTTAAGCAAATATTAATCTACAATAGCAGTCATTAGTTTTATTTTCTGTGTTTTAGCTTAAAAACAGCAACAACAACAACAAAAAAAAAGTCAATGCTATTTGCCTAGCAGAGCTTTGCCGACTCGCATGGTTGGCACAGCAGCACATACAAGCAGTAAAAGCCGGGGTGTGGGGGGGAGTGTGTGTGCACTCATGTACTCGCAGTGCCTTTATAGGCCAAAACATCCCACTACTCATCCCAAACCTGCTTGCAGAACAGCAGAAATCAATTGTACAACACAAATGTAAATCTGGGGTTCAAGGATCACCTAAATGTTTTCGTCTTCCTATTTGCCATAACACAGATATTTTATCACCTTCTTCCTCTTCCACAAGTGGTACACAGTTCCTGACAAAAAGCAGATCCTGTGATTTGCTTCATACACAACAATTTTTCCAGTAGCTCACCTACAGGTTGGCTGGATGATTCCATTATATTTGAATGGCAAAACCAAAGCCACAGGTTATCCCAAATCCCAAAGGGATGCTAAGAAGTCTTGATTTGCACATACTATTCCCCCCCCCCCTCCAAATTGCTGTGCTCCATAATCTGCAGAAAACCTGCTACAGGATTCACAGTATGTTACTGGCAGTAGCTTTCATACTCTCCCATTATTATATGTTGAGACCTACTGGAACTGCACTTGCAGAAGGGGATAATTAGGCTAAAGTTGTCAATCTGGTAAACTTCTGAAGCAGTTTTTCTATAAATAATAGTAACATAAGAATTTTACATCCCACTGATATCTTGTAAGTAGTAGATTAAGAAAAGGAGGAGTTTTTCTGTCTTCCTTTGCACTATAATACTCTCCTCACTTCCAAGCCCCCAGTTTGCTGTTGGGAGTGGAGCAGGAACTGGGGGCTCCAAGTAGCAAACTGGCATCAAGAGAGCAGAACAAACCCCATGAGCTAAACCCCAATAACCAGATGGTGGTGGTGGCTTGGGGATCAGGAATGTGATGCAGGTGGGGAAGTCACATGCAAATGCAATTTCTGCATGCAGCTATTGACTGCAGATGCACAAGCTCACAAAGGGCCTTGAGATCACTCAGGAGCTGTGAGCTTGGGGTGCAGAATACACATTATAGATGCAATTTGGTTCAAATATATATGCTTGCTTTGTAGAGGACATGTATTCATATTTTCTGCTCCAAAGCCAGTCAGGGCAGAGAGGGAACAACCCACAAAGTCCTCCTGACAGTACCCACACTCCCAGCATTGGTGAGATGAGGGTAATCCTGGCACACACCAGTGGCAGCCAGCAAGCCACAGGCAGGCTGCTGGCTGGCAGCCTTGCTGGATCGGTCAGCGCCTGCACCAGCCTTGCACCAGCAAGCCCCTTCACTGGGAGCATACCTGTGCCCACCCCCAGATCTCCACCAGTCTCCTTGTTTGACACAGTGGTCCTGCTCTGGTGACAGGATATGGAAATCCAGGAGAAAAACCTTTGGCGAAACTTTGAAGTTGATAATCTCAGCCCTAACCATCTTCAAGAAAAACTGAGGAGGAACAAACATAAAAAGAATAACTCCTGTACATAGTTATTTTTTAGTATACATCTAATTCTTAGGTTTAGTAATATCACAGGGTGATTACAACTTGTAACAAATGCTGCAAAACAGATGCTACAATCCCATGCCTTGGGTGTTTTGGTTTGGTTTGCTGTTGTGGGTTTGTTTTTTTTTTGTTACAGAGAGCTCAGAAATGCAATTTAAACTTCCAAACAAATCACTGGCTCTATAGAAAGAGAAAGAAGAACTCAAAGCCTTTAAATATTTGACTTGCCAAATAGTCCTTTCACAGGATAAGCCAAATAAAGCAATAAACATCAGCACTTCAGAAGAGGACTTGAAACTGTAGCTCTTATTTAGCATAAAGGAGTGGACTGGATCTTTGTCTTCACATTTGTCACATAAGGGAAGATTTCTTTCAAGTGCCAATTGATGTGCTAATCACAGGGGAAGCTCACACAATAATGCACTTACCTGACTTTACTGTAAATGTTACATGCCCATAGGTGTTCCACTGTACTAAAATTTGTTTTCTAACATAGCATTACCTTAACAAAATAATAGCCTCAGATTTTATTTTTAAAGTTAAAAAGACCTAGCAATTCGCTCCAAAATTGCACTGAAATTGTCTGCATTTGATGTGACGAGCCACTCATGTGTTTGACCTGCTCTGTGTTTGAGCTGCTCTCTGCCTGAGAACAAGGGATTAACCTTGGGGAAGAATTTACCTTGGGGAAGGAATTACCTTGGCTGAGAGCTGCTCACTGGAAGGTGAGCATCATCTGCCAGCCACCTTCTTACTGTGTGAAAGTATCAAGTGGATAAGAAAATGATCAAAATCAGATCAGTGACATCAGATTTTAAGCCCCACTCGAGCAAATGGAACCTTGTCAGTATTGTATATGATACTGTGTAGGATACTGTGTAAAATATCCCTTCAACCTGCAGAGCTAAACCTACCTGCTGTGTTATTTGGAAGAAGGAAGGGCTAAGGGCTAACCAACCTCAAATTACGTCTAACTTGTTCTTTGCTGTCTCAGGTCCATGCATCCTGCCAGTTCAGTAAATGGAGTCTGAAGAGAAGTTGGCACAATAATGAAATGTTTGCTTTTTTCCCCTCAGTGAGGTGTCACTGAGTACATCACTGTATGGCACAGTCCACATAAGCTACTTTCCCCAGGTACTATTACTTCTGAGCATCAGAAACACTTGAATGACAACTTCTAATCAAATACAACAACCAAAACACCCTTTGGAGTTCACAATTCGCTGCTAATCTAAATTTATCACAATATTCCCAGCATGCTTAAAAATAGAAGAAAGGAAGGAAAAGGGCTTCTGCAATGATTAATAAACAATTGCTATTATCAGATTCTTCTGTACATGAAATGACCCAAGTAAAATAAGCATTTAATATCTGGAACTTCTGGGCAGCTCTAATGGTGAAGACTTATTAAATCAACATCACACAAAATTATCAGTGCTGCTGGATTAAAGCACACACTAACGCTTCAAGGGTCTCTCATGGGGGCGAGTCCCCAAAGCACTGCCGAGAAGGTTTTTTTCGTGTTGTTATTGTTGTCTTTGAGGAGGGGGAAAAAAAAAGGTTCCAGATGAAAATATGCGTGAGTGTAATGGAAATGACATGCAGGCAACAGCTTCCCTCCCCCCATTTGGCTGTCAAATTGAGCTCAGGCTAGAGCAGCCCAGCAAACTGCATAGGGGGAGGGTGGAAGGGGTGAGGGGGAGGGTTCAAGTGGGCAGGGGAAGCAGTGAAAGCCTAAATAAACTTTGACTATTAGATAACAGGGCTATTATTGCTCTGTAAGACTTCCTGAATGGCCTAGAAAAAACAGAGACAGTTCTTGTTCCTGTCTGAAGGAAACACAAGGATGAGTGCTCAGTATGTCAAGTGAAAACTCCGGTTGTTTGTTTCCTTCCTTCCTTCTTTTTCTCTCTCTTCTTTTTATTATTTTTTATCTTGTTGGGTTTTTTTTTTCCCTACTTAAAACCCACACTGTATATTTAGACAAAGCCAGGAGGACCCTCTTTTCATGTAAAAAAAAAAAATAACCCTTTACGTATCTATTGCGGGACGTATGCCTGAGACGTTCTGCCCGGGTGTGGGGCTCAGGCTGCCAGCCGCTTGGGCTACCAGCAGCACCCGGGCAAGGACCAGCCACAGCTCCCCAGTGTCGGCTCTGCACCTGGGGAGCAGCCACAGGAGCAAAGAGAGCACAGACAGGAGCATCCCTGGTAATTAAAAGAACTAAAAGGTAAAAACAGGAGCAAAGGAAAAGGCTTTTTGAAGGGTTAGTTCCCCCTCCCCAGATTTTATACTCGAACAACTGGCTGC
Source organism: Ceryle rudis (assembly GCA_033439905.1). NCBI lineage: Eukaryota > Metazoa > Chordata > Aves > Coraciiformes > Cerylidae > Ceryle > Ceryle rudis. The sequence continues at coordinate 78,302 of JAAGNO010013525.1, read as the reverse complement.
CAAGTGCAAAAATCTTGCCCTTTTCCTGTATCTTTCCTTTTCCCTTCAATACATCACCTCTCTGCACGAAGACTTTTCATTCTTTCAGAACATCAAAAAGGTTTTTTGCTCATTTAAGTCACCTCAGCCAAGGATATTCACTGCAGTTAACCTTTTTGCTTAATACATGATATTGGTGTGCTACAGCTGTTAGACTCATCATAATTACAGTTCCTTAGGCTCAAATCAGATGCACCAGACTGTCACGAAAACACTAACTTGTGGTGTTCATATTCAACCGTCTCTTTTAAGGTGAAAGCAGTGAAAAGTAGATCACTCAACACTTCATTTGGAAGATGGTGTGTCTTAGATCTGGAGTCCCAGCTGATCTTCCTCTCCCAAACTGTTATAAACTTCTTTCTCCGTCACCTCCTCCTGGTCCATCTAGCACTCCCATCTGCTGTGAGCTCCCGCTCTGACTATTCCGCTTGTTCCACCTACACAAATGTTGCTACAAAACGCAGCAACTAAGATCAACTCACTGCGCTGCGTCTCAGGTGATGCTACCCCCCTTCCACAAACCTGCTCACCAGCTTTTCTACCAATCGGAAACTTTCTACCTACTGCTCTCTGCTACTGCAGTCAGACAATACCTGTATTTCCCACCTATTTCCGCATATCCTTGTCGTGTTCATGTCCATGTCTAAACTACCTACTTACACAGAAGTTTCCAGTTCTTCTCCAGCTCTCCACTGCTTGTACTTTCTTTACAAGCATTTCCTATTTCTTCCCCACACTTTAAAGCCTTTCTTCTTTCAGCACTCAATACAAAATCCCACAAAGAGCAATGATCTCTTCAACAGAGGAAAAGGTGCACTGGATCTGCACAGGACTCCCACCTTAACACCTGCTCCTCTGTCCTAAGCATCAGATTGGCCACAGGGATGACTGGTGTCAACCACTAAACAAGAATGTCAAACTGAAAGTACCGGTCTGTAACTGCAGCTAAGTGGTCAGCCTCTATGGACAAAGACGTCTGATCTCTGCTCAGAAGTGAACAGAAAATATGTGGCTAACACAGGCACACATGTTATAAGTAAAAAAAAAAAAAAAGGACTAGACAAAAAGAAAAGACTAAGTAAACCCTTAAATGCCCCAGATTTGGTCTAGTGGCCTTCATATGTTGCTTCTCACTCAAACAGAGAGTATGTTTAAAAACCAGAACTGCAGAGGAAAGGAAAGAAACTCCATACCCAGGAGACCACATGAAGGCACCAGGAAGGTAAGAGAGAGACATTGTTGAGGGAGCAGGTTGCTGAAATGTAAAACTGAGCTTGTGACAGACAAGATGAAATAATGCTTAAACAGATTTCTGGTGCGAGTAATCATGATTTAATTTTTCATAACTTCTTTCTGATATTCCAGCAAATTGTTCCTCCTAAATTACCTGCCCTTAGATGAGAAAATGAACATCTAGAGAGAAAAATGAAAAAAAAAAAATGAGTGAAAGCAAACTTTGCACTTGTGTTTTAGTAAGCTTCCAACATAAAACATTTACCAGCTGTGTGAGCTCATCAAAAACTTGAGGTAGAAAAGTCATTCTACAGAACTGGAAAAAGTGATGTTAGTTTGCCTTCAGCTGACTTAAAGAAACGTCTAAACTCATTTCCTCCAGTTTCAGCATCCTCCTTAGAATGCCGAAGAGTCAATTCATAAACACGATCATAAACATGTTTCTTTTCATGGTTAGTGGCCGTTTAATTTTTTTGTTCCCCGAAAGGCTATCATTAAAAAAACCAATAGAGTTAATGTATGAAAAGACAGACAACTTTCAAGCCTGAATAAGGAGAAAACAATTCCAAAAACTCCTAAAATAAGCAACTGAACAAGAGCCGAGGATGGTGTCAGGTATGACTCAAGATCTGATACACTCGTCCAAGCCCTAATGACTGACCTCAATGGAGTGCTCAACAGGGAAAACACACCTTTTCAGAGAAAACAAAGCCACTAGATGCAAAATAGGTGAGGAAAGGAAGGAAGCTTTGGCTTGCTGGTGAGCAGCCCTGTCACTGCATCTGCTAGGTTTGGTACCTCAGCATGAAGCCTCAACATGGCCTGTGGTTCACAGGGCCTTGATGGGTCCCTGCGACGAGGCAGTTGGCTGATACAATACAGGCCTGTGATGGGGTAAAATAGAGGAGCCAGAAGTGCTTGTGTGAGCTGCAGGAAGGCAACTAGCATCTAGTGCTTGGCTAGGCTGTGTTGTTAAGCTGCTACAACAGTTGTTAAATGGCTTCTCTTGTGATACTTTAATGGTAGAGGCAGGACCAGACCCTGCAAGTGCATTCATGGGGTCCCCAGGAAGGGGTGAGACCCATCCCTTGGAAGGTAAATTGCACCAAACCAATATATCGGCTTTGGTCTTTCAGCCTGTGGCAAGTTTCCCCCCATAAAAGCTGGCTAGTAAAGTCTTCTAAGAACTAAGATTGTTATACAGACTCCTGTGTGCACCTCAAAGTAAAGCCTAACCTATGGACTTCAGCAGCATACTGAAATGCAAGGGCCTGTGCTACTTTTGAAGCCTTCAGGGCTACCCAGAGCTCATCAGGGCTGTTCCGAGAAAGCCTCTGCCCTAAAGCAAAGAGGACGAGACCAGTAAACACAATAGAAATCAATTGTCACAGTCTTGGCTGAGAAGTTGCAATTAAATATCAAATCGGCCTAAGTGCTAATTTTAACTTCTTCCTGTGCCATTAACAAGTATCATACTTGACTGTCTTCTTTGAAGAAGGACCTGCTGGAAATCCTCCATAAAGATGTAATCATTTACCACATGGCTGAGTGAAGTGCAAGGGTTGGTGTCTGTTACCACATGGTAAATGATTACCAGAAAGGGTTACCTTGATGGTGGTTGTCCAATTATTCAAGCCTGGAAGGACTATTCCCATCATGTCTGCACTAGGTGTTTTGAATTGAGGGTATCACCACGAAGAGAAGGCATAAGAAAATTTGGAAAAAATAACCTCAGAAAGAGACATTCTTTGCAGCAAGACTCATACCTTCTTGATGCAAACATTTCAATGTAAGAAAAATAAGACAGAGACTTTTCATGTTCTACTGTTATTAGACCTCCCTGAGCAAGGGACGCTCTCTCCAGACTTGTGGGAGCAGCACATGAGTAAGGTGGGGGTTTTTGTGCAGCTTTGAGTCCGTATTACTTAGACTGAAATTTCTTTTAGTGCACTAAGGAATCTACTCTTGACAATGCATTGTTAACATCAAGTAACTTTAAAAGGGAGAAAAGTAAAAATCCAGGTTTGAACTGGCTGAAATAATTTTTTTTTTCTGGTCGAATGCATTTACCTCTATGCTTATTTAAATGAAAATAATGTACTCCATTGAGTCTTATTAGTCTGCATAACTAAGGAACTTGGCCAAAAATAAATGAAAGAAAGAAATCCTAAGTTTTACTCTGGTTTCTTGTTTCAAGCTATCTTACCAGCACATTTCCTGTCCTCATCCCCCTGAAGCAGTGGCAAGATAACCTCTTTCACAAGGACCATCATTGCTTTACCTGGATAATTCTACCAAATGAAGCTGAATGCCAAAAACCATATTTTTTTCACCCAGTAATACTATTACCAGAATGATGAAAAAGGAAATACAAGAAACAGGACAGAAATGTAAAGCCTGAGATCAGTTTCTGAATATGAAATCACAAGGAGAAGGGCTGCAGAAGGTCACCATAGTCTTTTTATTCACCCTGCACTAGGGCTTCCTGTGTGAGCGCAAAGTGATGCCTGCAAATTGTTGAGGTCACAGGTCTGAAATGCTTCAGCTTCTTAGTATCAAACTGAGACAGCTGCAAAGAAAATGTTAAACTATTGTGCCTTGCACACCTACTTCTAGAAAACAAAAAATCCCTCAAAAAACCCAAATAGACAACAGAAAAACTGCAGACCCAGTTATTGATAAATAATATATACTAATACATCTGAAAGTTTCAATGAGAGATGGAAGTGCCCAGAATCCTTTGGGACAGAGTTCATACCTTGTAAGCTGAATAAAATACATTTTCCAGGTTACTGAGGGAAACTTTAAGGATGCCCGATGACATAGCAAGAATCCAAGGTAAGAGCAATCTGCAAGGCTGCTTCTCTTTTGTTTCCTTCCTGCCCATGTCAAAAAATCCTCAACGCTTCAATCACTGTCAGTAGTATGGGAAACCTCAGCCTCTCTCTTCTGCTCCAGGATAAGGCAGCAGCCACTGAGGCATGGCAGTCTCCTAACATCCCCCAAACATTCTAGGGAGTGTGGGTGGATCTCACTCTCCATCTAAAGATTTCCTGGTATGAAACCTTTCTGCCTGCTGTTTCCAAAGGAGAATTCTTTCACAAACCACACTTAACAGTTTGTCAGCTATAACAACATAAGACCGTTTTTGGCAAAGAGATGCTCTATACATCTACTGACTGCTTGTTCAACACAGTGGTAAGATGGCACTTTCAATACCCACTCTCTTCAAGGCCTCAACTGTTCTCCATCAGACACCAGTTCTTATGCTCTTCCCCTGTTTTCTTACCAGTAGCCCATATGAGGACTCTGGGGTTGCTGAGTTAAGACTATGGAGTTTGTTTCTTTTCCCCACTGTAAATGCTCTCTTGGTGTCAACCAGAATGTTAAGATACTTTGAAGACTAAAATATGGGAAATCCGCAGACCTATCCAGTATTTCCAATTCTGCAATAAAAGGATGTTGCACAATATAAAAAGCGGACTTTGTTGGGTTTTTTGGTCTGCCAGAGTATGGTTACCTCCAGCCCTTCCAGGGCCCTGTCTTCTCCACTTCTTTCTCCAAGCCTGCTCTTATCCCTAGCCCAACTCAAAGCATTGCTTTTTTCCATGCCCAAAACTTTAATCTCCTCAAACACCACTTTCATGCTGTGCCAATGACCTCTTACTGTTCTCACAGCTAAGAAACACCTCCTTTCTAAACAACCTCCAAAGAAAAGTAGCTAAAATGCTGTAGTTAATGGTCTGGAAGAGGAAACGTTACCTCTGTGCTCCAGCCTGGACCCCATCACCATCTCCTGCATGGCACTGGGTAAGTAAATTACTCTCCATATATCTTTGCAGAGCCAGGCACGGAAGAGTCAAATCAAAGTTGGATTTGCTAATACCTGTAAAGCACTATGATCATAGCTGGGAAGTGCTATTAATACCTTATCATGGAGATGACCAGCTTTGCTGCAGAGATGTCCCTCTTCTCCTCCATGGCTAAGGGTTTGTGAAATAACCAGCTGCCCTAAAAATTTCATCAACCTCTGGCAAGATCTGCTGTAGCACTGCCGTGCTGCGAGGACTCACACACACGACTGTGGAACAGAAATCTCATTTTATCTTGTTAAACAGGCTCAGCTACAAAAAGTTAACAAATTGCTAGAGGACCATGCAAACCCCTATCAGTGTGGCGGCTGTGGATGACTGCAGCAGAGCACACAAACTGCCAGCCATGAGAAAGACTGATGAGATCTTGAAGCAGAAAAACAAACTACAGACTAGTAAATTAAAGAGCTTGTGTGGGCAAGTCTGCCTCATTCCCTCCGGTTTTCTGTAGTAGGAGAGATGCTATTATGAAGTGGCTGGAGCAAGTTAAACACCTTTTAAGTATGTTCTAACAATTACTGTTATTATGAAAAAAAACCCCAAAACAACCAACACCTTGGCATTTGTTAAAAAAAAAAAAAAGTCTTCTTTAACTACAACTCCAGTGTTTAAAGCATTAATCGCTGTCTATGCCACTCGTTCCTACATGCTCACATGCTTTTCAAATTGCATTTGGTAAAGCTCAGTCCATCTGTTTTCCCACACTCTGTCAACACACGCAACAAAGTGAGCTGAGGCTACCTACCTTTGGGTTGTATTTTGTTCAGAACTTTCTGCTTGCATACCAGAAATTCAATGCTAATTCAAACATGCTTTGGGGGCATTAGAGCTACAAAGGAGGAGGCTCAGGAAGGGAAGGGGAATAAAGGAGATTTTTCACACATCAAGATACACGCACTTACAGACAAACAAGTGCCCAGGAAGGATTTGTGCACTGCTGGAGCCCAGTTGCGTACCAGTGGCTCCCGACTCCAGTGCAAACCTGTTGCAACACAATAATACTATGCACCAGAAACTGGACGAGCGGCTGTTAATTCGCTGCACTAACTTCAAAAACCTTAAATTTTCTTTTCAAAATCATCCAATAGGACAAAGAGGAATCTGTTTGAGATTCATCACAAGTCCCTGGTTGATGGCTAATTTGTATGAAAATGCGTATGGTGGTTCCTGCAAATAGCTCTCCTCAGATGCTCTGTAGGTAAGTGGCCTTGGGATGATTTGAAAAAATACCATCCCTCCCAGGTCAGCCTGCACAGAGTCTAGAAGGAGAGAAATACTCAAGACGTGTAGCTGCAGAAGAGATGGTGAGGAGTCTTCATAAACAAAACCGGAGACCACCATGGAGAAAGAGCAGAGGCATTAAGGCTGTGGCTTTCCAGGTGAATTCTTCACTGGCCATGTGTCCTGGTTCAATGCTGTCCCGCTGCTCATCTGTCCCTGCCTGTCCCCACAAAGCTGTCTGTCTGCCATCCCCTCCGCTGTACCAGTACAACTATTTCAGCAGTCACATTCTGTGAACTGGATTAACAGGTCTGGCTCCCCCTCCAAAAGGAAAAAAAAAAACAAACCCACAGTTTTAATTACCAGGCTATTTTTATATTCTCAGTGTTACACAATGTGGCAGGTACAAGTGAGGGGGTGGCACTTATTAGCACACGGTAAGGGCAGGCAGAGAATGAGGATGCTCTTAGCAGCAACATCAGGAAAGGTTTTGCTAAATGAAACACATGACCTCACTTTCTCCTCTAATTGAGCTCACCATGGCCACTTTGTCATTACTTTTAGGACGGTCTGATTTTGGAGTCATATTAACCTGTGTGCTAGTATAGACATTTAAAATTTCTACTGATTTCTTCAGCCATCTACATTTTAACTTATAAAAACATTTAAGCAAACCTACCAACTCTTGGAAGAGAGCCAACCAGACAGAGAATTTTCAAGATTTAAGTCTTCTTTGGTAGACATTTGTACCAGGGTGCACAACCTACATCAAATGCTAGTTAGGCACTGAATGACCATCACTTGTATTCTGAAACTGAAATTACCTGGGAGAAGACACTGTGTTTAGCAAAGCACAGACACAGTAAAGACAGAGGCTTTGTGGAAGCAGAATCAATTTCAGAATCCATGAAAAAAAAAAAAAAAAAAAAAAATCAGAATTGGGTCACTAACAAAAAAATTTTTGCTAATGTAATTAATTTATCATCTTGCTACACATCATGGTAGGTGAGCTGCTGAGCATTTACTGTTAAAGATCCCTCTAAAAAATTCCTCCCATCACTATGAAGGTCAAGACTTGTCCTCACACAAAGCCTAAATTAAAAATATTTTTGCCATTTAAAGTTCTTGTGGTGTAACACACTGACTTCTAATGAAACAATGGTTTGTGCTTCAGGACTAAATGTTTATGTTTTAAAATATGGGTCCCAATTTGATTCATATATCCCCAGCTGTGTATTCAATGCCACCATAAAGTCTTCCAGTAGCTTATGCCAACGTAAAAGCTGAAATGACAAAAAGGGGTCCCCATTCGACTTTTACTCTTCCTGGGAAAGTCCTCATTTTAAAAATATTCCTTGGCTAAATATTTCACTATTTTGTTCCATGAATGACATCATAGTCCTATTCAACTGTAAAATTCAGTGAGACTAAAATTTAAGCCCAGACTTTGCAAAGCTGACTGCCTTCTGTGTTTGAACTAAAACTGTCTTCCAAAACCCATGTCACGTTGACTGAAATACAGAGCCACACTGCTTGACTGATGAGTTTTATTTTCCTCAGCCTCCCTCGTCTCGAGCTCTTCCTGTGGCATCAGGAGGTACTCACAGCTCCATAAACTTTGATTCCCCAGAAGAAAAATCCCTGTACCTTGTGGGATGTCCCCACCACACAGTGTGGTTGAACTTAAGGGCCAGCAAATCTCCACTTCCACTGTGTTTATGTTGAGTGGCATGGAAACTCCGAGGCAATTAGAAGAGTTTATTTGGTGTCACTGTAATACCCTATCCCTCCCCCTTGTTAGTTTTTATACATACAATGGGGGAAGAGGAAGCTCTGCAAACACAGGAGACAGTTATGAGTTCTTTCTTCATCTGTTCTGCTGCTGCTTACAGTTAACTTGTAGGGATAGAGTAGGAGAAAACATTACACTATGACTCACAGTCACAGAGGTCTTCTTCAAACAGCCTAGAAATGAATAATGCCAGGAAGACCATAAATGTAAATGACAACTTAGAGGGAGCAGAATTATTTTCTGGTGCAAAATGAGCCCATTCATAAGAAAATCCAGAAAGATTGGTTAGTGATCTAACTACCAGGGCTGGAGTAATTAAAATAACATCTCACTCCTGTGTGCTTGGTTCACTTTTGCTTATGAGTAGTGCAGAATTTAACAGCAACCTGGACCTTCCAGCCTGCATATGACACCTATGTATCAGGGACTGGATGCTGGTGGAGCCTCATAGCACCTTCAGCTCCAAGCAACCCTAAAACTTGGTTCTGTTGATAGCAGAGAACAGCTAGACTTTAATTTAATGCTTTCATAAAGTTGGCCGGGTTGTAATTTGCTGAGAACAGGAAGAGGCTATCAAAGCAGCACAGGGGGATTTTGTTCACCGCTATTTTTCTTCCTAAATCCAGCACTCACTTGAAAACGTATCACTTTATCTAGGAGAGATTTTCATTCACAAGCAATTTGTCATGTGAATCTGAACTTCTGGGGCCGTATTGATTCCAGAACTGCAATTGCAGTTGTCAGCAGCACGGGTTCCTGCGATCTGTTAGACACATTCCTCGAAGGTGGTTAGTATCTTCCCTTCTACTTTCCTGTGGGAAAGAGAGCTGCGATGGGCTCTCACTCACCATCCCCTGGAAGGCTTCGCTGGGATGGTTTATTGTACTAAAGCCCCATCGGTCTCTTTGCCCTTCCTTCCTGTGAGCCTGCCTTGCAACAGGGCCAGCCAGGATGGCTGATGCCTGGCTGTAGCCTGCTGACAGATGAGCACCACATCATCCATCAAACCCCTCAAACACCTGGGACAGGGACAGCAGAGCCCCAAGGGCACTAAGGGTATCAAAGGCAGAGGGCAACCCCAGATCCATTTGGACACCAGTATTAATCATTCTCTCAGTATATCTAAACCTAGGGCACAGGAAGATTTTTTTTGTTCACCTTTTTTTTTTTCCCCTTCCTGATGCATCTAACAGGACTAGAATAAGTTAGCAACAAAAAGCTTGATCCCCCACAGATGGCCAAAGAGCCATAAGCCTGGCAGTTGGTTGCTGTTGTTTGTTGGTGCTGCTGCCTTGCTGAGGTTTTGCTGCAGCAACATCTCCAGGCTAGCTCCCCTTAAGAAAAGCCTGTGAATTTCATACAGTGTGGAGCAGACCCATTCTTAGGACCCCTCTTCTTCCAGGAGTTTTTCCATTGCAAATCAAACCCTTTTTCAGACCTAACAGCAAGGTGAAATGAGATATAAAAAAATTACTTGGGCTCCTCAGCCAGCCCTTCAGCTGGCAGAGACTGGCAGAGGGCCACCAAGAAGCAACGGTCCTGTGCCGATTTGCACTGGCTGAGGCTCTGCCAATAACCCTTTTAAGGATTTGGAAAGAGTCCCTGTGAACTAATAGGCCGAAAGATTTTAATCACGAATGAAGGGGAAGGGCGATTCTGTCTGACCTTTGCCTCTTCTGAAGGAGGGGGAAGGAAAGCAAGAACAGTCAAGCTGAAATGGTCTGAAACAAAAGCAGGTGTCAGTGTACACCAGGTATGGCCTGGGAAACAGAAAGCTGCTGCAGCCTAAACCAGCATTCCTTCATACCAGAGACATGAATAATAGCAAGTAATACATGCAAGGAAAACATGCATCATTCTCATCAATTCTCTTTCCTTCCCCTTTGCACTTCTCAGCTAAAACCAAGATCAAAGATGAGGCTATTCCAGTGCGTAGCAGAGGCTTCTGTGTATTTGTTTTAAATAAAAATGCAACAAAGATGCCAAAAATAACACTTAGAAGTATTTACTTCTGAACAATCCTACCAAGGGTGCAATACGGACAAGTGGCACAAGGGCTAAACTCATGACAGTCAAAGCCTAAGAAGGATTACTTGGCTTTATTGTAAGAAACTCCTCTCTAAGCACTTTCTTCTTTCAGTGTTGCTGAAGCTGTTGTTAGCAACGAAGCAAAGTAAAAACAGAAGAAAATTTGGATCTAACATGCTCTCAGCAAGACAGGGCATTAGCTAGCAATCTGCACAGCAAAGCAGACCTGCAGTTTATGGCAAGCTGTGCCAGAAATGCAATATATATATAGTCAACCCTTCTGAAAACTCTGCAGTTTGCCTTTAATGAATTTTACTGTCATACACCTATATTCAATGCTCTTTACAGGAACTGCTACAGATACCATAGTAATCATGAAATTATTGAGGGCAAACAACATGTTTTAAGAGCAGCCATTTTTTACAAAACTAACTTAATTAGACATAAGCTTTCTCCATAGGCATCACACACTTAACATCAAAGGCTGCTGGCTATGTTTCTAAAAAGGTGTATCAATGCATAAATGGACCAGTATCTTCTCAGAGATATTGGATAAACATTAAATGCAGTCAAAAGTTACTCAAAATTGTGAGAGCAGGACACACTACACACTTCCACAGAAACACCGGTGTACAGACAAGGGTGATGTATTGCAAATATATACAACTGCTATTATATAAATTCCATTGTATTAGTCAACATGTTCTTCTAGGTATTAAAATCTCTTTCTCTAATGAACTGCAACCATAAGCCACTCCAATTCTCTAAGTAGGTCACAGGATACTGGGACATTCAAATCCTTCCATCCAGCAGTAGTATATGCAGCAGCTACACCAAAGACAGTGCAAGAAAAAAAATAAAATCTGTATTTCATCTGGCTGTCTGTGTTTTGTTGGTATGCTCAGCTTGGTAGTCTGCATGTAGGAGAGAAAGAGGCAGTTCAAGTTATATGCCTATGTTTGTATGAACGAGAAATGTAAGGGAGCAAGAAGCAGGAAGAAGAGAATCAAGCTAAGTTCCCAGGAGAGCAAAACCACTTGGTTAGCATGAGCAAACCTTCCCTCAATTCCAGTCCATATGCTACCATTTTGCTGTTGGATTCTGCAAGGGATGCAAGGCTTTCAGTTTTTGCTTATTTTGTGGGCAGCTGATGGGATTTAACATCCTGTGTGTCACACATGACACGGCAGGATTTCCCACTTTGGTTGTAGTTCTGCAACCTTGTTGCCTGCCTAGCAGGCAACAGAAACACACTGGGCTACCTCTAGCCTCCCCCCAAACTCCCAAAAGGAAGACATTATTTTCTTATTATTCTTACTTTAAACACAAATCAACTACTTTGACCAAATGACCAGAGACCTAATTTCCAGTACAGTCCTACAAACAGTTGTACAGGCACACGGTGACAGTGGGAAACTACAATAGGTGGCTATGAACGTGAGGGGGCAGAGCAAGTATTCCCTAAGCTAGCTCTGTGGATGAGAAAAACACTCGGAAGCAGTTTCCTAAATACATGTATACAATAAATTATATTAGCATTTAATTCACTGCCTGTATCTCATCCTCTAGCATCTACGTCAACTTCCCATACACCGTACATACAAGCATTTTAAATACAGTAATGGAGTTTATTTACCTAAGGCTCTGTTCCATATAAAACACTGTCCCCTGAGTGCTTCTGATTAGCTTTGGTTAAACCTTAATAGAATAATACTTTGATACGCTTTTCTATGTTTCTCACTGGAGGGTCTTCCCTCTTCCTGCCAACTTAGGTTACAGAAACCCCCCAATTGAAAAAATCATAGTCAAGATTTGTTTAAAGAACTCTTCCTCTCTTCTTCCTCTTTAACTTTTGCAATTCATTAGGCCTCCATAATTAAACCAAATGGGAAAACTTCCAGTTCCCCAGTGGGTTTTTGTTAGTCAGCAAAATAAAATAAAATAAAATGTTAAAAAAAAAAAAGTTTCCTGCATGTGCCTTTCAGCTCATACTGAGAAAATCCCAGGCTTTTCGTATGAGCAGCTGCAGCAGGGTTACCCAGGGTCGGTTTGGGAAGGAAGCAAAGGTTTCCTCCAGTCAGATAGGGGGAACATAGCCATGGTTGGCAAAGGGGAAAGAGAAAACGACTTCCCTTCAATTCAAAGTGCTTTTAAAAAGAAAAGCAACAAGAAACCTTTCAGAAAGGGACTTAGCTAATGGAGATGATGAAGAGAGGAAAAACCAGAAAAATCTAGATGAAGTCCTAAACATTCAGAAAAAAAAAAAGTCATCAGGACCCAAATAAATCACTGAGATGAACTTCTGATTTTTTATCTATGCACATACTCACAAACCTCTCAATATCTTCCTTTCAATCCTCGGTCTCAGCTGAAGCAGCTTTGACTCACATGGTCCCTCCATCCTCCACCAAGCAACCCATATATCTAAGAGCTTAGCAGCTCAGGTATCCCCGGGACAGAGTTACACACAGCATGAGCCAGCACTCTGTGGCCTTGTCCTTTCAATTGGACTGCATTTACTTTGGAGCAAGTCAAGAGGAACATCCCCCAGCCCCTCAAACCAAAGGGGAAAAGGGGCAAAACCTGTCCTGAGAGCCTCTCCATAGCACTACCTGCCAGCAGCCACTTCACACAGCCTCAGATAAATCCCATGACAGTACAGGAATGTGGTCAGGTCAGAAAGCAGATCTATTTCACAGGCTTTGCTGCATCTAAGACCTCATTGCTCTGAGGACTTACAAGTCAAGCATAAACAAAACCATTATCCCCTATTGGAGTTTCAATTTCCATCCTGTTTACATGAAAAGGTTATTCTTACCCATAAATGAAAAGCAAAGATGATCAGTTTTAATATTACTAACCCCAAGAGCTGCTCTTTCTACTCCTCAAAGCCTGCCTCCCACTTGTGTACTCTCTTATTCTCCTTGTCCAAATTAAAATCACTGGGAGACAATGTCTGCGTGAACAAATGATGAAAACACCCACAGTATTTCTTTGCAATACTTGAAGTATTTGCACCTCCTCCTCACTGCACAGGGTAAAAAGATGGTAAGACGGACTTTAAAACTTAAAAGAACATGTGAGCAAGTGGTCCTTTTTTTTATTAAGGAAGGAAGGAAAAGAAGAGAAGATGAATAGGAAGGAAAATGAAAGGGAAGAGGGAAGAGGGAAGAGAAAAGAGAGGAGAGAGAGGAGAGGGAAGAGGAGAGGGAAGAGGAGAGGGAAGAGGAGAGGGAAGAGGAGAGGGAAGAGGAGAGGGAAGAGGAGAGGGAAGAGAGAACTCATGTAGCACCTAACAGACTGCAATAGCTGCAGAAACTGAAATTCAGTTTATCTCTGGAAGAACTGCAAGGAAGCAATGTAGCAGAAACTACCCCAGATAGCTACCCCAGAAGGACCTGCCTTCATCAGCGAGGACCACCCCTCTGCCTCTACATGGCAGCTGTAGAAAGCAGAGCCAACAACCATCCCAAGGGCAGTCACCATTCATCTTGCAAAGGCCCAGCAGCCCGTGGTAATGTGGGACAGGGGTGAATTTATGGTCTAGAGGTTTAACCCAACAAGCAAAAATAGGTGGATTTCCTCCCCCCATATTCTGCCCAGTCACAATACATGAGTGTTACTGCAATCAAAGAACTTGGTGCTGTTTTACATAGTCTCACTGTTTCCCTCCCAAAGCATCAGCGTATGTAACCATATAATGTACATAGTAGATGTTCAAATAATCTCCAAAATCAATATTGATCAGTCATAGATGTTGTTTATCGTGTTTTTATTCTACCAGCTGTACACCTCACTGGGAAACCACACATCTATAGAAAAGAAAAACCCCAAACAACTCTTTATTATTTGGTTTATGACAAGATTAATGACTTGAAACACATAGATTAGTTTCTTGCTTCAGACTACACCAATCCTGTAACAGCAGATCCCTGTTGCGAAACTAAAAAGAGTACAACGCAATATGCTATTCATGAATAAACCAATGTGGATAGAGTTATTCAGCTACAGTGCAATTAAGAATGAAAAAGAGAGGGTAACAGTGGTAAACACCCAGGGATATTTTGAATTTAATTGGGATTAGCATGTAATAAGCTTACAGTCTTTTGAAGAGAGGCTACGCAGCGGTGTATTGAGAACATAGGCATTTGAAAGCCCTGAGCACCTCATTTAATGGTCTTTTCAGCTGGCACAAGCTGCTTTAGACATGGGTTCATTTGCAGGGGGATTGACCCAGCACTATTGCTTGAAGCTGAGCTGTGCCGGGGGGAGCAGTCTCCGATGCTGAAGTACATTTTGCAGTTTTGGAGCTGGGGAGCTGAAGCATGTGAGGGCGTTTCTGAAAACCTAATCTGCTCTCACAGACTCAGCTCCTCACAGACAGGGTACTACACTGCATGTAGTACCAGGGAGTGCTTGTCTTGAAGAAAATCACAAAACAAAGACAGATTTGGAAGGTTGCCAACCTAACAGTGGGTAGGTGTACAATGCACCTATCTGGATGCTACTTGGAGAACTGGTGTCATCTATATGCTTTCTGTGCATAGTTCTTCTATGGGAGGTAAAAATAGGGGGAAAAAAGAATCAATAACTATTTTCAACTTATGTTTTGGGAAGAAGTACGGGAAGAAATCAAGCACCCATTGATGGTTTATCATATGCTCACAAGTGTGTTTCTGCCTTGCACTGTTTTGGTACTGCCCAAGTTGTTTAAGAAGCAATGGTGTAAACATCTGCAGCCTGTTTGCAAGAGGAAGGCATCCATTGGCACCTCACAGTTGTGCTGCCCTTGACTGGAAGGATGTTTCAGGGAAGGGAAAAGGCTGGTTCAGAGTCCACATCACTGTTATGGACTCCCAAAGCATACTGAGAAGCTATCAAGCTTGTGGAGGGCATCTCTAAGGCTCTCTCACAGGGCTAAGCAGAGTGGAAAAACGTAAAGTATTGTGAGTTTTACCTTGCAAATTTCCACAGCCCATTCATATTTTTTTTTGGTGACTTAGCCTACAGGAGAATAGTATAGAAACTTGGGCAAAATTAAGTCAAGTCTTTGATATTTATTTCCTTTCTACCTGCTGGTCCTCTCTTCTTTAGATCACAAGTGTCAGAATGGTTTTCTAAAAGCCAAAGTTCGTGGTAGGGCTCCCGCTGCTAAGGCCCTACTGACTTTTAAATAGTCTTTGAAGATTTTTCTTCCAAGCTGTTCCCACTGTGATTCTCCTCAGTTACCAAACCCAGTGGGAATGAGCTGCACATGTTGCCTCAAGTATTTCTGCAACTGCAGAGCTTTGTTTGTATGTGGTGATAGTGGGGGAAATGTCTTTATTCTAAATATACCTCCCCCTTACATCTGGGTGAAGAAGCAGGGATGAGGTTATCCTTTTAAGTGCTGGTCTAGTATATTTATTATTGCAGCACCTCTGAGAAAACTGAATTAGGGACTGTTGTACTCGGTGTTATTTTTCTCACGTAAGGACAGCCTCTGCTCTGGTGAGCTTAAACAAATCCGCCTTCTGCCAACAACTTAGCAAAACACGGAGCAGATATTCCGCTGACTTATGTCTGCTGCAGTCCCACTGAAATCAGTGAGGTTGACCTACTTGTAGATCGAGCAGAATTTGATTCCTGTGTTTATTTGTGGATGACTATGGAAGAGGCTGTCCAAGTCTGCGTGGAAAAAGATAACCCAGAACATCAGAGGTAGCTTCTGCTTGGACTAAACTACAGAGGGTTTGAGGACAGAACATGGGAACGGATGGATGAATCCTTGTAAAAATAGCAGCTGGACTTAGCAACTTTGCTTTGTTAACCTGAAAAGTGCTCAGGGATGTCCCATGCTGGGAGAATTCATGTGAACTCACTACTAAGCTTACTTTTCATTTATACACCTAATTTGAATAAAAGGAAACCAGCTGCAGATCAATGGCATACACCAGTACCATGACAGCAATAAATCAAAGCAAAATGCAAAGAAAAACACAGAAAAGATTTTAACTGCACCGGCAAGGCAGCAGAGCCTGAATTGTGCTTCACCACCATCCTGGCACAGCATTCGCAACTGGCCTGAGTATCACAGGCAACACAGCAACATAAATCAGAACATGTGCCCTGTATATTAACAGGGGAGCATCAGCATTTGCCAAGCAGCTTCTACTTGCCACAGGTTTAATAGAGATAGAAGTGAAGGGACACAGTTCAGAGTCAAAGTTAAAGGTTTGGGCTGATGACTGGGATTAAGATACCAGCACCACCAGGAATCCCAGAAGCAGCTGCACTGGTTGCTGAGCTGCTCCCCCAGATTCAGCAAGCATTTGTGCATCACAGCCTGCAAGTATCACTCCACAGGTATGGGAAGAAAGGACAGCTAGACAAAGCCTCGGCAGTTTGGTGAATACTCCTGAAGCTTGCACCTCAGCTAAAAAAAGCCTTTTTTGGAGACCACAAGTTTTAAAAAAGCTGCAAAGTATAAACATGTAGAAATTAGGAAGACCTAGGACCTGATTTGGAAATGAAATCTCTCCAGCATCCTGCAGAAAGTGAGCCAGACCTAGCAGAAACTGTGGTTCTCACTCATTGACTACTCACTTACTGAGGCAGCTGGGGTTGTTAAAAGACAACATCATGTCTGCACCCTCATTTCAGTGGCAAAAATCTGGACAGAAAGAAGTATGCCACCGTTGAGTGAACAAATACAGGAATTATTTAGAAGTTCAGGGAATGGAGGAGGAAAAGTCTGAGCATGGGCAAGGTAAAACATCTCAAAAATGAGCCTTCACACAGGGCTCTCCATCATTTCCAGGATGCTCTAAACCATTCTGGCATGCTGTGGTACAAAGGCCAGTTTTGACTGGCACGCAACAGCTCCTGGCTTCCAGCGATTTCCAAACTCAGCAAGAGCTAGGAGCCAGGAGCCACTACCTCTTGCAGACACGCTACCAGCATGCTTAATTTGGGAAAGGAAAATACAGTCTGGCACATTAGCCCTGAACTGCTGCCAAACCCTGCTCTCATCTATGCAGTGCTGGAGCTCGCCAAAATATAGGGAAAAAAAGTCCAACACTAGGCTGGACTCCCTCAGTTAACAATCCTCCTTCCCAGCCATCTCGAGCTCAGCGTGCTTACCTTCTTCTGAGCTTAACAGGGAATCAAAGCTTATATTCAAAGCTGACAGAAACATTTAGCCATGAGCCACGTGGGAGAAATCAGAATTCAGGCAACACAACACAAAAGTGAGTCTACACAGAAGCTTGCACTCCCTATAACATTGAAAAAAACCAGTTCTGGAAATTGTGCTCAGACTTGGTTCACCATCCTGCTCGATACCACCACCGAGTATGACAAAAGCCTTAACTTCAAGGCTGCTCCACATCAGACACTCCTGTGCCTAATCCAACTATAATTAAACAAACCTAATTTCAAATGAGGAAATTTCAAATATATTAAGAAGAAACCTGCAGCTGTTATATGGATTAAGAATAATTTTTTTGAATTATAGAAACAATATTAACACAAGCTTGGTCAGAAGAAAATCCCTTTGTCTTTGAACCGACTACTACAATCACCTAGATCTTTTCAGAAATTATAAAGTAAACAAGCTTCCAGAAAGAAGTTTAAAAAAAAATTAAATATATGATAATAAATGTGGATATAGCTGTATTTGTTTACATTTTAAACCCTAGGAAGTATTGATGTCTTATTTCAAAACACTCTTTAGAAGCAGGAAGTCTAAACCCAGTGTTTTGGGTGGGCTTGTTTGGGTTTGTGAGACTTTTTTAAAATCATTTAATCACTTGCTTTCAGGACACCGGGCTTTAAAGAAAATGTCAAGAGTCATCAGTTGACAGTGCTGACAATGGGAGAAAAAAAAATTTGCAAGTACATACAGGATCTTCTATTTGGCTTTGACCAGTGCTAACTAGTAAACAATGTTTGCCCTCAAAAAACATGCTCCAGAAAACACACTTAAATACACATGCAAATGTATTTGCTTGCTGTCTTTCATTGCATGTACTGGCATTAAAAACTTTCAAGTTTTCTGCATTCACTGAAGGAAGCTCAAGAAGGACAGACTTTGGTAACATGTTATAACGCAGGACAAGAATATGGTGTGCAGAGCACAAAGAGTAGTCAAAGATAATCTGTATATCCACAGTCTCATGAATTGCTTTTAGCAAGAACCACAGTTCCTATGAAGGATACAAGAAATGATGGATAACATTTCCCTCCATCACCCTCAAACATACCCACTCAGTCATACCAGGCTGTGGAGCAGCTGATAGGTATCTCTATGCACTACACTGATACTAGCCATACCCACTGAATCAACCAGCTCCACACTTCCTACTTTCCTCCACAAACCTGAGTCACCCTTGAGTTTTCATTTGTTGGGATGAGCCCACTCCAGCTGCAGTTTCAATGGGTACCAGTGGAAGCAGCAGCTCGTATCAGCTTAGAGGTCTTTCTTGTGAAGATGAATTCATGTGGGCTGTCTCAAAACTCATTCATTCTCAAGAACAGGAAAAAGCAGACATAATAACTGGTTTTCACAGCCACAATTAAGAGGATTATTGATTTTGCCCCATGCCTGATACTTTTCCAGCTGGAGGGAAATGCTGGACAGTTCCCCATCTATGCAGCAGGGTGGAGTCAACAGTGGCGTGGACAACAAGTTGTCTTCCCTGGTCAAGTATTAAATAAAGGGGATCAAATCACCCATTCTTTTGAAATGTTCCTACCATTTATAATACTCAAGCCACCTTAAGTCCCAGGGAAACTAGTCAAAGCTTTCTTAAGCTTTGACTTCAAAAGATGCTGTCTCATATTAAAAAGAAATAAAGGATTAATTTCATTTCTTGTGTAGCTAAAGTACTTAAAAAGGTCTTGGAAAAAAGGCGACATTTTTCTGATGGATCACGTAGTGAGGGAAGTGTCTTGTTACGTAAGCGTACCAATTTCTGATGCTTTCTTGCCTCCTCTTAACTTTATTCAGCTAAAATTTAACTGCTCAGAAGTGCAGCATAACTATAAAAATATAATGCCAATCATTCATGAGAAGTAAACCTCTTAAGAAAGCAGCAGCAAAGACTCTGCTGATCCACTGCCCAAAAGAACTTTGTTCAAAGTGTCTTAAAAAGACTACAAAAACTTATATAAACAAGGCACTGTTCTCACAAAATCTTAATATTCTGGATTTATGTTGCTAACTTTGCTACTTGAAGGAGCTGAGCAGCTGGTCTATAACACAAAAAATGACCCAGCCTCTTGGACACAGCATAGACTAAACAATGATAGCCCACTTTCAGAACCTGGCAGAAATCTCACAGCCTCACCCCATCTTCAGGCTCTCTCCTTGCTCTCTTTATTTAACATCCACCACCTGTTTAAAACCTGCCTAAAAACTGTCTTAGTCTCTGGAGTTACAAGAATGTTGTGTCTCTCACAAACTAAAAACCTCAGTTTATGTCAGAGAAGGATAGAATCATCTTTTGCTCCTTCTCATCATCTGCTTGAATTAATGATGCTTTCAAGAAGAAATAAAAGAAGCCCACAAAACAAAATGAAGAAATTAAGACAATTTCCACTTGAACTGGACCTCCCTTAGCAAACAAATAATCTCTCTCATAGCACTAGCACTGCCCAGATGAAGGGGCTGGAGAGGTTGGTGTGACCTCAGGGTGCCCAGCTTGCTCCTCCTCTGCCTTCTGTCAGGGCAAACAGTGAGTTGTTATTGGTAATTAATTACTTAATATTTTAAAGCTGTAATACTGCTTTGGGTATTCTTCTCTTTGGAATTTAGTTAGGGTCAGGTATTGATGGCACCTAAAGAAAAGCTTTGAGAGGAGCTCATGAACAGCTGTAATTTTCAAACTTGTTTTGGTAAAGGACAGAAATGCACATGAATGCAGCAAGGAAAATAAGTGGAAGAATACCATTACAAGCACCCATTTTTCAGGAGTATCATAAGAGGTAAAGTAATGGAAGATATCTCCTTCTGTCCCATTATTTTCCCATATCATTCCCTTCTCCCCTCATTATTGGATCGAATGGGGAGATCTCATGCTTCTGTTTATGATTTGCTTTGCTTCCAGACCACTGGAGCTCTGATACAATAAAAACAGCCATTTCCTGTCAGAAACCAAATTGTCACGTAAAACAGGAAAAATCTAGCTATTGGGTCACTTCAAGTCAATTTGAACAATGTGTGACGGGCCACAGGAAGAAGAGAGGAGAAGGAAATGTTTCACCCTGTGAAGTTGACTGAAACTAAACACAGTTCTTTCCCTTGTTCTAAGACTATGGGCCATGATGGAATACAGCGTTTCACTTTACTAACAGGCACTTGCACGGGTTGACTTCAAACAGGATCTTCAGGGCTGTACTTCATTAACTGCCTATACAGGTTTCTTTCTAAAGGCACCCTCATCATGCCTGGGACTGCTGGCAAGCCAGCCCAAAAATAACATAACAGGAGCTCACCTCCTGACTGACTCCACTTGCAGAGAGCCATGCCTTCCCATTTCAGTTCATGTGCATTCTCTAGCTGCAGGGGACATTAAGCTTCAATAAAGACTATACTAAGAAGTCAGTTCACCACTGTTTTGTTGGTTTATTTTTTTGGTTTGTTTTTGTGGGGGTTTTTTGGGGGGGGGGGGGGGTTGTTTTTTTTTTTTGTGGTGTTGTTGGTGGTTTTTTTTAATTGCCAAAATCATCTTTGAAAT
>JAAGNO010013525.1:32922-57299 GCA_033439905.1 Ceryle rudis | reverse complement strand
ACACTCCATATTAGTTTGATTAACAAATTACTCATAGTTACTTATTACAAACAAAACACTCCATATTAGTTTGATTAGCAAATTACTCACAATTACTTATTACAACATGACCTCCAATCTTTATTCTACCATCTTTTTAGAAAACAAGCCCCTGAACTGTATACCTTGTGGAATTCTGTATTCTGTAAAAGTTCTCTATAACCTAGCTATTTTCCTTTTAATCTCTTTTTCCCTTTGGCAGATGACCTGATTTTACAATCTCATGACCAGAGGTTTGAGTAGATCACAGCTACCTCTTTTGAAGCTGCAGACCAGACACCTTTAACCAGTATAAATAGAGAATATATTTTTAAGCAGCAGGTCAGCATGTTAATAATTTGCTCGTCTCTAATTAAAACACCCCAGCTCCTTCTGACACACAAGACTTTTCTACACTGGAAGAATTCCTTCTGCCTGAAGCTTTTTGCATTCAACAGTTTATTCTAGTCTCTCCTTGTCTTGCTGAGACTTGATAGTAATGGAGCTGTATTGATCGTGGTAGTTCATTCTATTCTGAAGTGGTGCAGTCATAAGACAGTCTCTGTTCCACCTCCCCCAATTTCTCATTTGGATTTTTCAGTTTTTCTTTTTAAAGCCTCTTTCCAGATGCCAGGTAAAGGGTCCTATATATGCAGTAGCCTTCATTCAAATTATCTATGCTTTTATTTTTAGTGACTTCTAATTACTTGGAAGGTGCCTACAAAATATGCTTTTAAAAACAATCTTCAGGTTGAACTGTTAAACATCCACTGCTAAAAGTCAAGAGAGTTCTTAGAGAACACGGATGTAACCAACTGAAAAGAAGTGAAGAGACAGAGAAACCCTTACTCTCTGCTCTCTGTAGTTTCCTATCACAGAACACGCTTCTTATTCATGGAGTATCTGTAGCAGTTCCAACTTGAGGAAAGTAAAAATGGAAGGGAAATTATTAATTTAACTTCATGTACAGTCTGCCTCTTCCATCTTAAGGAGGCTATGAAATTTGGAAGGTTAGGAGTTTTTAGATATTAGTCATCGCTAAGTGTTCTTTAATTATTTCTTCCTTTAAATCAGCATGGGAAATCAGAATTGTGCACAACTGATAGTTTTGCAAACAGTTTTTTAAACTTAAAAAGAAAGTTACTTCTTACATGCTAATGTGCCTTTGGTTCCTGAAGAATAAGGTTGAATCCTTTTTTTTTTTCACAACAGGTTTAAATTTCTTGCTGAATTGTGGATAGAATCACAATTGCTGATGATTGTGAGAATTTTTTTTCTGAGAACAGAATGAAAAATGCTTCCCAACAGCCATCTTGTTTTCAGGGAGACTCCGACTTTTTCTTTGAAGTCTTGAGGAACTGGACCATCACATTACCAGATCATCCCAGAGTGGGAGTGAAGCTACACTAGCAGCAGTGGTTTGTGCTGTGCCACTTCTGCTGCCAGGCTGTTGACCGGGTGGTGACATTGTCATGGCTGTCATCCATTTCTGAAGTGAAAGAAGGCAACACTGTTTATTGGCTGACTTTGTTAATTTTAGGGGGAAAATAAATCATGGCTGCAGACAAGCAGGAGGCCGTGGGGATTTTAAGCCCCCTGTTAGGTGGGAAAGTTGGTAAAAGAGTTAAAGGAAAGTGTAGGTGAAAAGGAGACAGGTGAAACAAAATTCAGAGCTTCCAAACCCCCTTGCTTTCTAGCACCGATGTGGGAGGCTAGGTATGTTTGGGTGAGGATTCCGAGATAAATACCCAGTAACAATGGAGTTGTTGTTAAGCAGGCATTCTTTATTGCAGCCTAGGGCAGCACTGGGGATTCTCCTGCTTAAGTGCTCCAATGAATCAGCAAAACACACCATCTAATATACATGAAAAACATACATATTCATCAGATTTCCTGGAAAGAGCAGTCTTACTCTAATGAGTTCCTGGAATTCATTTACATAGTCCGAGCATGCCTAATAAAATTAGGGTTAGGGTCTTTTCCCCCTCCAGGGGTCGTTCATAGTCTTCCTCACTCTGTTCGCTAGTTGAACTCTGGGCTTTCTTTGCCCATACATGGTCATGGGGTCAGCTCAGCCATCCTTTGGCCCTGGAAGGCTCCAAGAATATCAGTTTTAATTATTACTGGTGCTTATCCTGACATCTTGAGTCCCTGTTATCAGGGTGCTCTGGCTTAATGAACCATTTCAAGTCCTGTCTCATATTTGCCAGGAGAGAAATCGCAGGCTTCAAAACACTTCCTTATCAACTCTACCATACAAGTAACTAAGCTATGCAAGTGAGGCCAAGAAAAGAACAAGTACGGCTAATAAGATTTGAAATTTCTGTGCATCAACGAGGGAGCGACCAGGGATATCAATCCTTTCACAGGCAACAGGAGAAAACACAGAACTATGTTTTTCTCTTCTCTCTAGGATCTGACTTCAGGGAATGACATTGGAGATGTGCCTACAACACTGATGTCATAAAGTCTATCACGTTGTGCCTGTTCTGCTCAGAAAGGGCATCTTAACCTTTAAGCCTGAACTGCACCATTGACATCTGCCGTTAGGAATTCTTGTTCTACAGCCTTAGTGGGAGTGGGCATTTATGAACTATGCAGGTCAGGGCTGCTGTCAAATTCTGAAAAGAACTGGATTTTGGAATGGTGTATCCTCTTGTCTTACCACCTACCTCTGCCCATTTGCAATTAAAGTATCAGTCTCTTTCAGAAGTTCAGTCTTTCAGAAGTGCAGACCTTCAGTAGTATCACAGGGAAGGTGTTGAAGCTGTTTACATGCTACTGATTGTTGTGCAGATTGCGGATCTCCGCTTTATTAGCAGGTTTTGACTGAAACAAGCACCTCATTTTGGTGCTCTGTAGTCTGCAGAAAAACACACTTAAGTGCTTAAAAGGTTTTGGATCCTTCTGATGAAGAAGCATAATTTAGCGGGATGGATGGATGGATGGATGGTATGATGGATGACTAAATGGAAACAACAATTCTTAACAAGAAGCTATTCAAAGTCTGGTGTCTTCTACACTCAATATACTTCTGTTCTTGATAGAATTTCAAGTGCAGCTATCTGATCTATGCTGATCCTACTTAGCATTAATACCTGAGTAACTTTCTGAGTTTGTTTTGACTATGTTCTGTCTGAATGCTTTATTTTTTGAAAGTGATGCCGAGTCAGTAAAGTATGTTTATTATTTCTGTCATAAATCAGAGTAATTTCATTCTAATATGGTCTTCAGATAACATGTGTTCAAAGAGGTTTTCCTGGGCATGCAATTTGGGCATAATAAGTATGTAGTTTATTGAATACCTCAATTGCTGTGTCTGATAACAACTCTGGTTTTAGTACAGTGCAGCTTTGGGAGGGGGGAATGCAAAATGGATTGTTTATTTTTAAAAAATTATCAGCTAGCTAAGATATATGCCAATCTTCCTTTTGTTCTTTGCTGAAAAGTATTAAAAATACTCTGGATATTTACGCAATACTGAATCTTTAGCACTGGATAGCAAATGACGTTAAGTAGTGTGGACAGTGGCATTGTTCTTACCTTCCTGTTTTTTGGAAATTCAGACAGTGAATAGTGGAGTGGCTTTAACGACAGTTACCTATTTTCCTTGTGTTTTCGGCATTATAAATCTCTGGTGCTGGTACATTGTCCTCAACATAAACAAAACTTTTTTGGTATGTTTTTACTAATGAAGTACCCTCTGCATCCTTCAAATACTTTTGCAGTAGTTGAAAGGCCTGCAGGTTTTAAATATTATGTATTTTTAAGTATAAAATTAAGATCTTCCCAAAGTCTTGTTATAAATTATTACCATTATTCCGTCTCCCAGTTTTTAAGTCTCCTTCTACTAGAAATATATTATTTTGCAGTGTTGACAACTTTTTTTGTTGATAGAACAGTAACAAATACATTTTCAATACTGGAAAATGGGGGAAGGAGGGAGAAAGTAATTTTCCTTTTAATTTCTTTCTTTGTGAAAAAAAAAAATACCTAGACCATATTCTGAAACTCCCCATTCACAGTTGCCCTGTGAACTGTTCTGCTCCAAGCAATTAATACCAGAGGGCACACATTCAGAACAAAAAGTTCTAGAGAGTTTACTGGGATGTGGGTCTTTTGACAGTTTTTCAGTAAGGCTGACCACTTAAACTGCTGGTCCTGAAAAACAGTTTAGAAAATATTTTATAAATTCAAAAAATCAGTTAGTTCAGAGTAAATCTAATGCAGGTATTACTTTTGGTTAAGTAACCCTTCAAGTCAACGTGTGCTGTGTTTTAAATAACTAGTATTACTCTTTAATTCTTTCTGTCTGTAGCAGTAGTCAGTTGGAAGAGAAATAACTCAATATCTATTTCCTGGCATGGATTAATAAAACCATTGCCAGAAGATCTGGTGGTGTTTCCTGGAAACATTTGTGTAGGCATTCAAAAAAAACCCCCGACTTATATTTTCCACTAGATCATGACTTACATGGCTATGCTATATTTCCACATTACATTAAGTTCTTTATGTGATGAATTACGTTTTTCATTTTATTTTATATGTTAAAAAGATGGGGATTGCAGCTGACACTTTGTGGGGAGGTGAATTTGTGGTGTGGGAGAGAATAGGGGATCCTGAGAGATAACTGCATCAGCCTTTCCCACTGGGATTAAAAAAGCATGTTGGATTCCACTCAAAACCTTTGAAAAAATATTCTTTTCTACAAGCAAAATTATGATGGAACTGCTGGAAAGCATTGTGGTCTGACCTGCTGGCCACACCGTAGATTTGTTTTCTATCAGTGTTGGTGAATAATTTTCTGGAAAAAACATGTTTATGATTGGTTTTGAAACCCATGGTATCAAAAGGTAATTTGTTTTATGGAGAAAAAAATACGTGTGCCTGAAGGAATTAATGCAACATTTTATAGGTAATTGACCTACAGAGTTTAGATAGTAGCACTGGGAGTATACGAGTTATTTAGCCTAAAAGACAGTACAGGACCGTTGTCCCCATTGTTCTCATTCAGAATTTACCTAAGAATGTAGAAAATTGCCTTGCAACTTTTAGTCATTTGTGTGGTAGGACTGTACAAATGTTCTGAGTTACTGAACAAAGCAAGAACAAACAAACAAAAATAACTGTGAACTATTATAACTGCTGTGTTTTGTTCTCTGACTTCACTGTAATCCTTTCAAATTTACCACGGTGTCTGCAGAGTTTTCTTCTCCTTACATTTATTTAGCATCCTTTATTGGCTCTTGAACAGGTTTCTACGAACCTGTTTCTACGAGCAGGTTTCCTTCATCTTTTTTTCTGCTCCCTGTTTTTTATTGCTGTGAACAGACTTGCTCTGTGCAATTTTGATGAAAAGATGGATTTTCTTTTGTACTCAGATCTTTTCTATGCCACCTGTTTTCTATATTAACCAAGATTTCTTCCATTATTTGTTTCCACTAGGTATGAACAGTCATTTGGTGTACAATTTAAAAGAACATTTTGTCAAAGCTGAATTGTAAAATTAACTTTATAATGTAATAAAGTGTTATAAAGAGCAGAATATGTTCCTCATTTAAATTGTCGCTGGTTATTTTCCTCATTATTGTTTTAGAACATAGATTTTTCGTCTCTCTGAAACACTTGATGATTGAGTCCAAAGCTACCTGGTACCTTACAATGGTCATCGTTATAAAGAGGACAAAATCAAAGGCCTAGTTAACCTGAAAACTGCTAGTCTCTCATATTCTGAATTTCTGGTATATTGCTCTTAGATTAAGTAAAGATTTTTGTGTGATCATCAAGTGAGAGAATGTTTAATGCAAATGGATGTCAAAGGTCTCAATAGCAAATTCCTGGATACCTGCACGTGCATTGTGCACATTCACAACAGGATTTGTAGGCTGAAGATAGAATTTCTTGAAAATAGAAACGAGGAACTTTCCAAACTAAGGACTTTTCTTTAAAGCTTGATTAATAAATAATTTTTCAAACCAGATTTCCTTAAAGCAGTTAAAATAAATTTATATTTTCATGCTAATAATAATTGGTAATTTTATTTGAGACCACTGTTATTCCACCATAATAGTATTTTCTTGTTATTTAACAGTATGACGGGAATACTCAGTTTTCAAATATTTCCAACTGATTTTGGTTAAATATGGTCCCACAGAAAAAGTCTTCCTGGTAAATATTTTCTTTCTTATAACAAAAGTTTAACTTAACTGTCTTTTTTGTTAAGAGGGAGCAGGATGATTTCAGGTTCTCAGTTTGTTTGATGGTGTTCTATCCACTGCATTTTGAAAATAACATTTTGCATGTTAAGATTTATATATACAGTTAATGGAGTGGGTAAAATACATGCTCTAAAATGTAGTTACAGGCTATCAGAGGGCTGCAGTTCATCACTCATTCAGGACTATTAGAATGTGAGACCTGAGCTAGGAATTTTTTTTCACTTTCATAAAGTCAAAAGGGCAGGGAATTATGCTACGGACTCACAGCTGGGGGGACCTGAATTAAAAAAGTTGTACATTCCTAGATGATACTCTGCAAAAAATAGATTTTGGTGCAAACCAGTTTTTGCTTGTACAAACCCAGCAAAACCAGTAGCAATAAGTAGATGGCTGGGAGTAAGAAGACAACAATTGTTTATGATCCGAATGTCTCCATCCCTCACAGAACAAAGGCAATCTTCTTTATCAGGTTAGGTACTGGTGTTTTGTCTTTGACATGCAGCTATTGACTGGTGATTTTCAGTGAGCTTTGTGAATGCTAAATACTTGAGACTTCTGTTTTAAATGAAAGCTGATTTTTTCTGATGTAGTAGAAATTATTGAGTGACTTGGGAGTGGAAGATGATTTACATACTATCTGTAGAAAGAGTTTCTTGTAATTAGAGTAGTTATAATGGAAAGAGCAGTGCAGAATATTTGGTCACTGTCTTAGCATAGGTATTTCTTACAACATCGGAGTAAGATTTTGAAACATTATACTTCACACTTATGCATTTAATATGTATTATTATAGTAAAAACCTTTGGTAATGGAGAAAACTGTTTAAACTCTTGACAGCATGATTCAGCAGGCATACAACAGGTTTCTAAATAGCATTAAGAGCTGCCATGGAGACCAAATGTTATTGAGCATATCAGCTGCTTGAATCTTCTACGGCTGCTAGAAGTCTCTAAAGCTCTTTTAGATTTACTGAATGTTTTATTTTTGAGTGTATGAGTAGTTTATTACTTTATGAATTAGTGCCTGAGTGGTTTTTCACAAGTTCACTTTTGTGCTGGAATGAATGTTAAAGAAGCTGTTTCTTCATGTGGGAGAACACTTGCATTTAGAGTCCAAACTGATTCCTTTACCCTCCCCATCCTCCTTCCCTTTTCTCTTCCCTTTCCCTCTTACCTTCCCCCATCCTGTTGTCTTCAGCCATCCCCATGCCTTCCCCTGATGGATAGTGCATCCATCTTTTAGTTCCTGGCCAGGCAGCTATTGTATTGTTCTGTGGCTACTTGTGGCTACTTCTGTGTATCTCTGGCAGGAGATACATGCAGACATAGAAGAACTTAAGAAAACAAAAATGTGTTTATGGATGTTGTTGATAGTTTTATGGTTATTCTAAGTAATCAAGATGTTCAGGTAGTGATATCAATGCCCCAGGAAAGATGAGAAGTTTGAAAGATATGATTATTTTTATGATATTGAAAGATAGAGTTATTTGTGTATTTTAAGTTAGTTAAAGTGAGTTTAGGAAAAGCCTGGTTTGGCTTTTGCAATTATTTACCTAGTAACATGCTTAGCAACATATTTATGTTCTAAAAAGAAACAGGATCTAGTAATTAATCATAGTATTTCTCTGTCTAGAACAAAGGCAATAGAAAGAATAATGAGTTGGCCAATCAACTAGCCGTGAAAAACTGTTGAAGACTACCAAACCTAAATGAAACTGGGGGAAAGGTAATTCTGGCAGGGAGAGATCGTGACCACTGATTCACGGACCACCTACCCGTATTATACCACCTCCTCAAAAAAGCAAGGAAATAAGTAGTTAAGAAAACAGATGGAGCATGCACTGTAATTTACGTAGCAAGTGAGGATATTCTAAGCAGTCACAGAGGTGAATAACAATTCATATATATTAGAAAGATTAATATACTTAAAACTCTGTGTAAAAAAAAAATGGTTTGTTAGGATTTTGGTGTGCTGGATTTGACCTGGCACTCATGATTGAGCAGTTATGAGAATAAAGAAAATACCTTCACCTTGTGTGTGTGATCAGCAGTTGCATACTGGGTGACAGACCCAGTTTGGGGAAAACAATTTGGTGACCCCAATGGAACAGCCTTAGAGCCTTGCCCAGTTCATCTTGCCAAACACAACAGGGAAGAGAACTGAGTGTACTCAGTAGAATTGTATTTACTGAGGCATGTTGCAGGCAGATACACAGGGGATCTTTTTTGTCTCGGGTCTGAACAGGTATTTTGCTCCTCCAAATAATATATTACCTTTTTTTTTTTCCTGGGCTACATGTTTTATAACAGAGAGAAAAAATTCTAATAATTTGTTTTGTTGAAGACCGGAATGCTTATGGACATAACAAATTCTACTGTTATAAAGAAATGTGAGGCTTTTTTCAAATGATGCACCAGATTTTCTAAATCTTTCCCCTTTTCCATCCCCAAGTAAAATAATTAAAAGCTACAAAAAGTTGCAGTTATTTCCTGATTGTTCTTGGTCCCATTTTCTTTCTTTATCAACCAACCATTTAAAAATAAAGATCAAAAAAATAGATTTGAAGAGAGGAAAGAGTGGGATAAAAATGCTTCAGAGAGGAGGAAAGATGCAGAACACAAAAAGAAAGGGTAGAAAAGCTATCTGTTCATTGAACTAAACTCTTGTGATGTGCTGTAAGGGTATGGTAAATCTGATGAGCTTCTTCCAAAGAAGCCATCACAACTACTTTTAACCAGAACAAGCCTTAAATACAGAGTATGTTACATCTTAGACTAGATTGAATCCAGTTTCTTTGCTCTCTTTGCATGTGCAGCATTGGGAAGGTACACAAGGTCTTTTTATATGTATAGAAAATTGCAAAAGCGACTGCAGAATGCATCACTTCTTCAGAGATATCACAGCAGTTCCTGCATCTGCTTTCCTATCCCTTGTTTTTCCCTAGCTCCATTTTATGCTTTCCTAGTCTTAGGGCTCTTTGTTGTTAGGCTTCCGTTGAGAATTAGAAGTGGCTGGCAGCTCCCCGTCCTTGTTCAGATGTAGATTACTGCACAACAGCAAGGCACCAGAGAATCAAACTCTTAGGGTAATACAAGTCTGTTTCTAACTTACAAATGGAGAACAACTAATCTTCTGTTACTTCTGCATATGCCTACAATTTTCTAGTGTACACAGGCTGTAAATGTTTTCATTGTGTTAGTATTTTACATGATGTTTCCAGAGTGAATGAGTAAAGTGTTGACTGAAAGAGTGATGGCTTTTCTGAATTCAAAATTCTACTCATCCTCTTGATAGCATTAGTGTTTTAGCAGAAATCTCATTCTGTGTTTTTCATGTTTCCAGAAGAAATTGTTGGAAGCAGATTTTTGCAGTTTAGTGTATTTATCGCTGCATACTTAAAGAATCTGTCTGTGTTGCAAGTGTAAATAAATGGCACTATTCGTGCTTCTGACTGCGTCTTATGAATGCAGCCAGACCTACAGGAGATGGGCTGTTTGTGTATCTGGTGTTCTGACCTACAGTCCTGGCAAAAATCATGGCATTTGTGTATCCGACTGCTTTTTCGAATGCAAGTGGACCTACAGCAGAGAGGCCATTCGTGCATCTGGTATCAGGCTTATAGCAACATCTTAAATTGCCTTACCTATGAAGAGGTAAGTCCAGCTGCCCCAAGCCCCTCTGATCTCTGAGGACCAGCTGGAATGCAAGGGGATTCATCTCTTACTAAATTTACCCTGTGCTTCATGCAACATAAGTAACAGCAGTTTTAATTACTCTCTTTTTACAATGACTTTTCTATTCTCTTTGTATGAATTCTTCATTCAAACTACTATTCCATTTCTTTAGTAAGTCAGGAAGATGCTTTATAATTAATTTAATAATGGAGGATGCCTAGATGAGCATCCATTTCTAATTTAATAAAAGCGATTTATCAAGTATGTTCTTTAAATTACTTTTTTTCCCCAGGAATAGTGAAAAAACATGTTTTTTTTTTTTTTATTACATATTTTATGCCCCCAGGATTCAATGCATTGGAATGTCAATGAGGATCAGAAGAAACCTAAAAATAATTTTTATTAAAACCTGTTCTGGGTATTTGTCTTCTGAGCATAAATTTGCTTTAAGTTCAGTAATTTATTTAAAATATTATTTTTAGGTGAGAAAATGGAAGAAAGGTTTCCTGGGAGTTTTTTGTTGTTTTTTTTTTTTTTGTTGTTTTTTTTGTTTGGGGGGTGTGGGGGGGGGGGGGGGTGTTGTTTTGTTTTTTGTTGTTGTTGTTGCTGTTTTTTTTTAATTCCCAAACTCATCTATGAAATTGAACAAAGCCAAACAATTTGTCATTAATCTATCAGTTTGGTTAGATCCATGGAACTAAGATAATGGTATATATTGAGGGGTACAAGCTCAAGCATTATGCTAAGCTGAGAATGTGCTAAACTGCCTTGAGAAATCTGTGGTGTCTCAGTGAGATCTCACACTGTAATTTCTGTTCAAGGAAGGCTCTGTCGATCAAGACCTATTAGAAACATTCTAAGACTTTTGGTGTTGCTCAAACAGGTCTTAAAGCACCAAATTTACACAAATTCTTCAGTTTTAGTTTCTGACATAACAGAGACTATGTCAATGGTTGGGGTGTTCAGTGCTATCACAGTGTAAACAAGTCAAGACAGATAAGCAAAAATAAATTGAAAGAAGCCCTAAGATCAAAAGACAAATCTTAGAACACGTTGGAAAATAAGCAGCAAATCAACATGTGTTTTGGTCATACATAGCAGACACAGGAAAGTGAGGAGCAAGCCCTAAAGCAAAGCAAAGCAAAGCAACATGTATTTTTCTTTAATCTTGCATTATGGGACTGGTAAATAAAGGTTTTGTCCAAAAAACCCAAAAGAGCAGTAACTATCTACCCTTTTAAAATATGAAGCGAAATCTCCAGCTACAGGTAACGGTAACCCATGATAGGCACCAAATCCTCTTACCTCCTCTGTAAGGCCTGCTGATGATGATCAGCAAGCAGCAGTCACGCAAGTCTTTCAGCTTCACCCACCTCCTCACATCGCTCCCTCCCATTTTTTGGCACAAGACTTACCTGCCTGATGTTACACCGATGACATGTTTGATCTGTGTACCCAAGTTACCATGGAGTAGGATAAAACTTTGTAAATCTTCACTGTTCAAACAAATTCTTTCAAGCTGTGTCATTTTAATGCATTTTTCAGCCTCTTTTTACATATCTCTCTTCCCTCCCTCCTCTGCAGTCCTGTTTCCCTTCCCATTCCCTTCAAGAACAGCACATGCAGTAAGTGAAAATGCTTGCTAAAATATTTATATTTCTCATTTATAGTTTACATATTGAGTCAGTTATGCTCTCTGACCCAATATGAAAAAGATATAGAGATGTATGTTTTATTTAATTGAAATAAACATATAAAGAGTCCACAGCATTTGGAGAGACAAACACAAGTGACAGGTTGAGAGATGGGACAAAAAAACCCATGCTGGCTATTTCTTCTTAAAATATAATCTTGCTTTCCAGTCCTTTCTTGAGAATATTTACTTTTTATTAACACCACAAATTATTTCAACTACACTGTAAATATTTTTATTAATTTCCTAGTTTAGTTTAGTTTAAATTTCATTACTCTGCTAAATACAGAAAAAAAAGAAACATCTTTAAACAATCAACAAGATGCAGAGAATTTTGCTGGGATGCTGGAAATGCTCCTGCTTGGTACTGATTCCACTCCACTGCAACAGCCCAGTACTGTTTGCACTAACTTGCTCTTAAGCACAGCTACAGCAATTCCTCCAACAACTCTACAGACACCGTGCTAACATGCAATTACTGTTCACAAAGAGAGAGGTGCATTTTCTGCAGTGGTAAGTACAAGACCTACTTCGGTTTCAGCTGGATTAACATTATTTGAGCAGCGACAGCCCATCCATATGGAAATAATCAGTTAAACAAAGACTGAACGCTTGGTACAAACTTTCCTTAAGTAAAGCAGAAAAATTTATTACTTTTCAGCTGTGCAAATGACCTTACCTTTTTTTTTTTGTCTTTTCCAATAGAAAACTCCCACCATTCATTAAAGCACTTCACATACAATGGACTCCTTAAAAGGAGATGTGGCTCTCACCTACGAACAAGATGGATATCTACCCAACCCTTACCCCTGCAGTCCTCTCAGCTCATGGGCTAGGGAAAAAAAAAAGATACTACAGGTCTCCAGCTCTTTAATTTTCCTCTTCATTTATCTTAGTTTTTCATACCATTAAGTTGAACTGTGGTTGGATAATATGTCAACTGACAACCAGGGTTAAACCCCATCCATAGGTTTTAACTTTCTTGGTTTGCAGTTCTCTAAAAAATAGGAGGGGGAGGGTGTATGGAAATCTTCAGGAGGACAGCAAGTCACCAAGATGTTTCACACTTTCATTGCTCTGTGAAAGAGACCCACAGACATGCACCCATTTAGCAAACAGCAGAAGCAGTTGAGCATGCTCCCCCTCCCCATGCTTGTCTTCGCCCTGGCTCTGCTAGCACAGGCTGATGGACAAACAATGACACACTCTCAGTTTACATCTCCTTCCTACCCTAAGCAAGATCTGGATGTAGCCACCTGGACTTTAATTCACAGCAGCTTCAGTTTCTATAGGTTACGTAAAGAGCCAGAATGATATGTACCATACAGGCAAAGCAGATTATCACATGGCCATAAGGAGCTCTAATTTTCCTTCTTTTTTTCCCCAGAATTTGATATTTTCACTCATTTCTGATGAGCGATTTTCAGGCAAGCTTTGCTATTTCTTCTCCAGTTCACAGATGAAGATAGCAACTCTATACTCATCATCCAGACTGCAGAGAGAGTTTTCTATTCTTGTTTTGAAGTTCAGGTTAGTGCAGATAATATAATGGAAGGTGTAATGAAGAGGGCCAATCTGAGATGATAGCTTTTGACGCCAGACAAAAAGCCACACCACAACAAGGACATTGCAGGAACATTTCCAGCAGGGAATGATGGTGGCAAGAAATCTCATTAGGGCAGGAGACAAGGTCACCACTGGGAAGAAGACAGGCAAATGTCTCCTCTTCCCCCCACTTCTTATCGGCATGGTGTTGTTTATTTAACCAGATCCAGATACTTCACAAAAGGGCATAACGACCTCTGAAACTAACCCTAACTCAGGTTATTTTGGTTTTTTTTTGTTGGTTTGTTTTTTGCTGGTTTGGTTTTGTTTTGTTTTAAACAATGCCAGTGCTAGATTCACTTTCCCCAGGAAAAGTCGAGTCTGTCAAGAATTGTATGGTTCTTTCATCAAAGAACGAAAAATCGCTTTGGTCCTTCACAGAAAACCCAGCTTACTTCTGAAGGTAGATGTGAACCCCACCCAGGTCTTGCTATTTAGTCTGCACTCAAGAACCCACTTGCCACAAAATTTCACTAGCTTGCTGCTCAGGAACCAGACAGAATCTTCCAGCACCTTCTTTTTCCTCCCAGAACCACAGCATACCTATCCACAATACATTAAAAAGAAAGAGGTGCCAAAACCAGATCTTTAACAAGGAAAACGAGTTGTTGGTAATGCTGAAAAGACACATTATTGGTTGCATATAAGAGGTTGATAATTGGGCTAAAAGTACACTTGAGCATTGAAGATTGTCCACAAGAGGTATCCCACAGCCGGCATGAGGTGAGTGCCAAATCCACAGTGGCAACAGATGGGGGAGCTAGAGCAAAGCAGAGCCCTTCCCCTCAAGGAATTGCTGCTGGGGTCACGGTGGCTCATGTTGACACACTCCTCCCTCCCTCTTTGCTTTGAACAAGAGGAGAGGGAAGCTGTATCTCCTTGATTGTCCACGGTAAGCATCCCATGGAAGGGCATAAGAGGTTCAGGTCATCCATGGGCACATGACAGCATTTCTGGCGGGTTAGCTGGGACACGTAATATGACATTTACTTTGATTCAGTGCCTTTACACCACCTTCATGCCAGCTACAGTACAGCTAGTATCTAATCAGGCATCAAGCCAACTGGTACTGAATTACATTAATTCAGCTTTTCTTTTCTTTTTTTTTAATTTTTAATAGAAGTCTTGAGATTGGGTGTGCAAAGAACAAAGAAAAGGGATTTACCTCACCACAAAGCCATCACAGCAAAAGATAGTAAGCTGGGGAGAGCTGTCTACACAATATAGATAGAACTACCCATCAGACTCTGTCACTGTTGAATAACACACCTAACTCCTGCCTTTCTAATCATTCCTCACAAAAGCTTCCCACAAGAAACATGACTTCTCCAATCTCTCGAAAAGCTTAAGAACATGAGAATTCTCCTTGAGAAGGAACGCTGTAGGCTGAGGGCTTGTGCTCAGCTAAAGGAAGATGCCCTTACAAAAGTCCTCCGTCTCAATAGCAGGACATGCCACCTACCATACCTCTTCTGAATCCGGGTGTGCAGCAGTCACAGGGCATTCCATAGATGTCATGAGCCCTTGCCATGGCGCTGTGTGGGAGCAGCTTGGCACATCCCTGCATGGAGCCAGAGGAGCACAGCACTCACCTGGCACTCCAGACAGGGCTCTGTGCCCCTAATTCATTCACAGTGTTTTCAAATCTCTATTCCAGTGCAATATCTGGTCAAGGGCTCTGAAAAAATTAATCAGCATGTAAATTGTCTTCCTGAGGAAGAGAAATTCTCCTGTAGGCTCTGCAAGAGCCTCCTATTTCAGCTGGTGCAGTATGGTCATTCACATCTCAAACTTTAGTTTAACTCACTTAAACAACTTTGTTTAAATAATAAAACCATACCTAATGATCTGCCTACTGCTGGGTCTCAAAGCTAAGGCACAGCACAAACATCAACTAGATTTTTTCTTTTTTCTCAAACATTCTCAGTCACTTCTTTGAAGGATCTTTAAAAGAATATATTTAGACTCAAGGAAATAGAAGTGCTTGTTTTTAAAAAGAAGGCTACTGCAAATGCACAGAACAACAGAGAGGAGTTTTCAGAGAAGCTTGGAAGAATCCTCTCCATTTCCCACACCCACCTGCCTTCAGATTGCAAGTGCAATCTCAATGCTGAAGAATGCCTGAAGCAGCAAACGGACAAGAGCTAGAGCATAGCTTTTCACCTCCTGTAACTATCATTTTACGTATCTGAATTTATGATGCAAACTGCAGAGGTTGATCCAGGGTTTTGGTCCACATCTTTCTCTTTATTGGAAAATGAAAATGCACTCACATGCACAGTACTTGTAAATGTTCGGGAATACTTTGTAATTTATTAAGGATCCTCTGTTATTACAGCAGATGTCTCTCCAATTACAACAAGCTATAATAACGACATCAATCTTGATATTAATTTCCTTTTTTTCCTCCTTGTATTTCTGAATTGCTAGCCTAAAGAGTGTCATCATTTTACCGTAAAGCAATAAACAAAATTCCTTTGGTGGGTCTATATTTAAGAAACCTGGTGGCCTTCCTCACCTGCATGTTATCACTGCAAAGATATTTTAAATAACATAAAAAATTACTTTTTCCATTTGGAATGATGGGCTTAATAAGTCACAGATTACCCAAAAATTTACCCAAAATTTAAGCCACATTTAAATTGAATAGTAAAATTTTCAAGGTGTTAGCTGAGCTTTAGCATGATCTTTAGATATTTTCAGGCACTATGAGGTTTTGCTTGAGCAAAAAAATGTTAAAGGGAAAATAGACTTAATCCGAAACTGGTTGCTTTGTCCCTGTTTTCCATGTGTGCATTTAGCCTGCTGGTAGATGTTGACAGAAAGCAAACTACAGACCAGAGGTTAAATCCATTAGAAGAAGAGAGCACTGTTGTAGAAAACTCAAGATAGGGAAAAGCATTTTCCAACCTGTGATTTCTCCCTGCTCTTTTATATAGTTTATATATCAGTTCTCTTTTTCCCCCCCACCTTCTTTCCTGCTAGAGCTGGTTATAAGGCTCAGCTCCCCAGGGGCAGCAATGTTGCAGTGACAGCTGAGTGACCCAGGTAGGAACAGATCAGCAAGTGCTTGAGAATGGATGTGAATTTCACAAGATTTGTATAGTCCTCCCTTCTCCTGCAGACTACATCCCCCATCTTTTACAAGGACTGTCCAAAACACCTCATATACCCATCTGCAAAGGGAGTGGTCCATATAGGCATCTGTACCTATAGAGACTCAAAAGTCAGCAACTTTTAACAGAGAGAGCATGGCAGAGAGGAATAAAGTCCCAAACCCAAATAACTTCAGGCAGACTCGACATCACAGGGGAGTGATAGAACAGAAAAGAATGGGAAATGAGCAAAAGGCAATATAAGCACAGTGGTTATTTCCTGTTCATTTATTTCTTAATTTTTTATTAATGTGTAAATTGACCCCATCTGTTTTTTTTCATTCAACCCCTGAAGGGAGAGGATAGGCTACAGTTTAATAAAAAAGTTCCCACAAGACTTGGCAATTCAACATCCTCTCAATACATTATACCAAAAAGTAGAAGGAGCAGGCACAACATAAAAGTCTGTAAGAGTACCACATGACAAGCAATATCCATTTGCAGAGACATGTAGGGTAAGAGTAAACTGACAGCAGAACAGGGCACAAAACAAACACAATTCAACGTTCAACACCAAAACCAAGAGTGTACATTGTGCAGCTTTGTTCCAGTTTGGCTGCAAGCATCGAGAGGACTTTCCCAGTGCTGCTCCAGCCACAAGTTTTGGTGGTAATCATGGAGCACTTGCAACACTGTGAAAAAGTCACAGACCGAGAACACTGTATTGTAGAAACAGTCTTTCCAGATAATTCTTTTGAAATCTCTTCAAATTAAACATTACAGAATAGGAAATTTACAACCCTTTTTTGGCAACTCTGCAACGTAATGCTCTAATTTCCTTGTAATAAATGGCCAAATGCTACCACGATTTACCTTAAGGAGTGCCATTAAAGCTACCTGAGCCCTTGCCTGCCTGAGGTGGCCATACTCCTATTCAAATAAAGGCAACCATTTCTTCACTACTTCACAGGAACCCATCCAAGAGTCTGCTTTTACACCAGTCAATTCTGGGTACGAAGTAAAAGCTTTCAGGTTTAAAGACTGGAAAATATGACTTTTTATCAGCTATGTGCAGATTGACTGAAACCCTCTGTACGGACAGAACAGTCCCACCAAGTTACGTGCATTATAGTTCTTCTAATACAGACTTCAGAGGTTTTGACTTTGCTTTTTAGATGCAAGTCTTATCCACAACTTATTTATAATAGCCTCTTCCTTAAAACAAGATCATTATCATTATATTTCTCCCTCACACGTTGAGACTAAGGCAAATCAGCCCTCCACATTACCCTGGTGCTCTAATTTGTGGTTACAATCATATAGCACAAACTGATTTATTGTCCTGGGATACTCTATGAAACGTAGAAAACAGCTCTGAAAACAGGCTTAAAAAAGGAAGCTTTCATCACCCGATTCATAATAAAAACAATTGAAAGAAAGGGAGGAACAAAATAGAAAACACATGCACAACACAGATGTTGTAGGAAAAATCTGTTTCTAATGCCCTGGTGAAATTGGTCAAGACCATCACATCTGTTCCGAAGTATAGTTCTCATAAACACAAACATGGCCACAATCAAAGGCAAGGATTAAGCAGAAAGCAGGAAAGGTAAGAAGCCTTCACCCCTTTATTCATGCTAGCCACCATGGAACGTATCCTCATACTGCGTGTGAGGCAGAGGTGCCAGCACCTACCCCTAGAGATCAGTGGCCCTTCTCTTCTGAGCATGAGACAGAGGGATGGGCTCCAAACAACTCAGCACCAGGTCCTTGGGAAAGCTATTCCCCTATCTAACTGCATCCATCTGCTCTGGGACACA
Source organism: Ceryle rudis (assembly GCA_033439905.1). Taxonomy (NCBI): domain Eukaryota; kingdom Metazoa; phylum Chordata; class Aves; order Coraciiformes; family Cerylidae; genus Ceryle; species Ceryle rudis. The sequence goes on along the minus strand of JAAGNO010013525.1, from coordinate 39,176 downwards.
GACACAAATCCCATTGCAAATTTTCTTCTGAGAAAAGAGAGATCTTTAAAAAAAAAACCAAACCAAAACTAAAACAGAAAACACACAAATCAGATGCATTTTCATTGGATTCCAAAACCCCCCAGATATTAGAAAAACTTTAGTCAGTATAGATGGAAACTGTATTTTTGGAAACACAAAATTCAAGCATGTGTAAGTTGAGCAGAGCCAAGCACTGTTCACTCTGCAGAGAAATGCCTCAAGAGCATTCCCTCTCAGCCCTAAAGTTGGAAACAAATCCTTTTGCTATATAGGCAATCAAGTAGAAATTCTTCCTTTCAATAGGGTATCAAAGTCAATGGCAAGTTCTACTAAAACAAAACAAAATAAAAACAATAGGAGGAGTTTGCTCCAGCAAGACTTCTATGTGTCCACAAAAATTTATAGAGATGAAATGACAACACTCTTGGGGTACTTTCTGGAAGCAATTGTTTTATGCAGCTAGTTATAAAAGAAATGCCAGAAATCAAGTCTGAAAAATCTGTTGATATATTTGTCATGGAAATGCATGTAGTAAAGTAGTACACTGAAATGGAGGAGTGGGAAAAATACACAGTTACTAAGGAGGAAGCATCGCGATCAAATAACTCACTTTCTTCCGAACTTCATTTATAAAAGAATGAAAGTAATAAGGTGCAATATGGATCCTCAGAGGTAAAAGCCACTACGTAACAACTCAATAAAAGAAATGCTATTTTATAGAGAGCAAATCTATATTAAGATTAATTACAAAACACTGTAAAACAATAAACATCCCTTTGTCGTGCTCAGTTGTCATTTTCTTTTAATACACCATGACCTTCTCACTGTGCCCTTCAATTGTAGCATTAGTTATACACAACATATTGTGAAGTAAAATGAACAATGATCATCCATGCCAAATGTTTATATATAGATTTTAAAAAACATTGGCAAATGGGCTATTAAAAGTGGATGCACCTTATTGATTCCCCCTTAAAGCAATTTACGGCTAGACAGCACTATTTGTCCAGTAGCGTTAGAACAAAAATTGCTTGTATTTATCTTCTTGGCAAGGACAAAACACATCAATGCATTGAAGCTGAGATTTGTACCTTGTTCAAACAGTGCTAAGTCCGTCATATCTAGCACAGAACTGCACGTTTGCTAACATGCCGACAAGTAAAAGAGTAAGATTAGCAAAGCAAAGAATTATTTTGCCACAGAATTGCATTTCCAAGTGATTTGCTATATTCTTCACTCCTTGGTGGGTATTCAAGACGAGTAATTACGGAAAACACTTTCACTGCAAATTGTCTGGAGATTTAATAGTGCATTTCATCAAGACAAAAATATCTTTATCTATGACACTCTAGTTGATGGTCCCAAAGAGGAAAAAACACATATTGAGGGAAAGAGAGCTGCAGAGACTGGGAGGGGAAAGAAGACCTATCTTGACTGACCAAACAGGGCATAATTCAGAAAAGGAACTCAGTTTGACTAGCACCTTATGGTATCCTGGTTCAGGACCAGTCTCACATACCTTCTTCCCTCACAGACCTCCTCTTACACATCTTTTTTGGGGTCCATTCATGGAATTTTTAGAAAAATGCAAGAGTATTGCATTTTGCTTAATTCAGTGAGAAAACCACACATGAGCACACTGCATTAGTCAGCGTTCATTAAAGATATATAGAGGTCCTCATCTGCACATCTGATCAAGTCACGCTTAATGGTTTCAAAATCTGCCCAACCTTACCAGACACAGCTTTGGGTACACACCTTCTCACTTGTTTATAAACAGCTTTTCTCAAAAAACATGCTTCCTACAACAGTCAAATAGTAATATAAATATCAGTCATTATAATCAGACAAAATAGAAATTGAGAGAAAAGTTTACTTTTGCTGCTTTGGAGTAAGGTTAAACAAGATAATCACTATCCTTAATGATGGCAAACGTCATTTAAACCAGCCACTGACTGAAACCCGAGGTTAAAACCAAGCAAAGGATGCTAGTGATGCCATCATGACATTAATACACCAGGAGCACTGATGCATCAGAGAGTTTGAGATGACTTGAGTCCACTCCTAGCAGATGCTTATCCTTCTGTATCACTAACCACTGCCACTGCTGCATGTCCAAGCCATTAACATACTGTTAAAAGTCAAACAGCATTTGTTCTACCACATGAAGCAACGCTGTGTCACAGCACAATGACACTCTGACCTTGACCTGCACCTCCGCTGCTCTGGTTTGGAAATCTCTTACTTTTGCATGAATGCCATCTTTCTCTCATACTCACTGCCATCTACACTGGAGATTATTTCCAATTCAGGTAAATGATTTTCTCATTCTGATAAATTCTGTGGTAGATCCACGAAATGGATTTACTGGTTTGGGGATACAATTGTGGAAATCCAACATCATGTCTGTCTATTAGGAAGGAGACCTTTCAGACTAGAGGATACCAATGCCTCAAACATATTCCTGCAGTAACACGTTAGCCCTTATTCACTTAACTCTACTTATTTTGCTCTTGATTAACCTAGCAGATACCATCAGAGTGTTGAAATACCTTGAACAAGTCAAAGAGTTGGTGTCCTTGAGATTAACTGATCAGCTACAACATGAACCAATATCTGAAAGCTCATGATAACCAGATAACCACTGTGCTTTTTTGACAGTTTCTGGGAACGCATTCCAGAAAAACAGGGACTTATCTCCAAAGAGCCTAGGGAGACAATGGGAATCACAGAAACCATGCACTCCCAAAGCACTGGCAAAAAACATTCAAGCCTTCTTCAGGGGGTGTTTATCTGACATTTGTAATTTTGGAGTACAGTGGAAGGCAGGTCAGGCAGCCCTCCTATGCCAAAGCAAAGGAGATGCTCTCTGATCTCCAAGAGGCATTTTTGACACATGGAGATCATGTGCATCCAGGAACAATTCCTGTGACCAAACATAACTGGCATGCACTCAGGATGGGAACCAGGACACAGAACAACAACAAAAGGCCTGCAGCTGCCTTGATGTCATACCTTTGGATTGCACAAGTCATCAATAACATTCTTTTACTGCCATTATAAAAACCAGCCATTTTGGTCATTGATGACTGAACGTGACTGCCTCCTACCTCTTGTAGAGGGATATCACCATGCCTCCAGACACACACTGTGTGTCTGAACATTTCATGCATTGCATTCCTCGTTCTGGCTTTTGGGTGCCCATAAGGACATATTTTAACAGGTAAAACACAAAATAGCACAATTATGTCTTGTCCAGCAGATCAGATATTTCTACCACACTCATCATAGAAACAAACATCTCATTAGTTACAGAAAATGCCACCGCTCTAGAATCACCAAAGCATTTGTGAACTTTGACTGTGTAAGGGAAAAAAGATGAAGCTTTTGGAACAGGCACCAGCAGAGGCATGCAAAATCTGTGTAACATTCATCTGAACATAACAGAGTTTCAAGTTTCACTTGAGGATTCTGGAGTCATATTAGTTATATCTTTATCAAATGCTTTAAAGGGGGGGAAAAAAAAAAAAGTTGCTACAGAGATAAAGAGTAATGCCACAGATGTATTATTTCTTTATACTAAAGTAAATACTCATTAATATACTGGAGATGGACGATTTACAAAGTACTGGGCCTGATCCCAAAAGTCACACCCGTGCATTAACTTGCTTTCTTCAAATGACTGAGCTGAGGTTATTCAAAGCCTCCCCAGAAAAGCCTTGAGAAACAGCTGTGTTTCAGACTTCTAACTGTTCCTTAAGCATTTACAGGCAGGATACTGTTAGTAAATAAAGAAATAATACTTCCACACACTCCATTTCTATCCTATTGAAAGAGAAGTTAATTTTATGACTAAAGCTTGGTTTTCAGTGAATACAACTTTAGCACAGATACTTTGGTGCTGCTGAAATCCACCCGACTTTCTCAGCATCTGCATCATCAGTTGTTATTGCCATTAACTGAATGAATCTGTGGTCTGCCAAATCTATACAGGCAAAGTGTAGGGTCTACTTCCAATCTGCAGAAGGTTCCTAGATGTTGGATGTTTTCTCTGAATCAGCACTGCTGGTTCTTCAAGGCAGTTGCTGAATTTTGCAAATTAGACAGTGGCAATTTGCCCAGCTCTTCTGAGCAATTAACACTCATTTTAAAATGAGCAGAGACATCTGAAGTGAGCAAGAAGCATATCAGCACTCCTGGAGGGATTTCATTTGTTTTAGGTTGTGGGGGTTTTTTTGTTTGGTTGGTTGGGGTTTTTTTAGTATGTGGAAGGTGGAGATTTTCATCCAAGAAAATGGCTTTAGCTGGAAGAGGCATGATGATCAGCTTACATATGGTCTGCTGGTGCTCCAACCAGTAAATGCTAAAAGGAAAAGAGCACAGAAACAAAAGGGTCATCTCCTGCCTGTCTGATTATGGTCATCAAGATGAAAACAAACTGGTTCAGGAATTTTTGTTCCTGTGTTTGAATAAGAATCATGTAAAAACTGGGTTGGTAGCTATTGATAGAGAAATCCAGCTCAAGCCACTTTTATTCAGTACTGGGTTCACCTCTACAGATGCTTTTGTTGGTTCTTTTCTCTTTCTAAGTCTATACCACCCAAACTCCCATTAACCTGTGCAGAATTCACATCAGTCAAGTTCAGCATGTCTCAGACCGTAAGAGCCTTCTGAACATTTGGAACATAAGCCTCTCCATCTTGTCCCCTGCTCTAGTAGTAGCAACAGCAAAGAAAAGCAGCCAGGACAGCAGTGAAGAACAAAAGATACCTCTCATGATATTTTTTGTCTTTCCATCAAACTGCTGCTGAACAAATTCTAGGCTCAGAGGATGTAGTTATATTTAATGGCAGTTGATAAATATTTTGTGTCCAGATTTCCCCTGCTTGCTCCCCGAACCCATGTAAACACTGTGGTAACGACTTCAAGGTTTTAAAAAATTTTGAAATACAATTCAACGATAGTTGAATGCATGACATAGACTGTAATGTACCACTGCTATACAAGAGGTATTTATGAAAAAGCAAACGTGGGAAAGCTAGAAGCATTGATGTGTGCTTTGAAAAGGAAAGGCATGGGCCTGTCTCTCGACCCCTCTTGCAGGAAGAAACTCATTAGTGACACAGGCCATGCCTGGAGGGATGATTAAACCCAGCTCAGTTTCAGCAGGATTCCTCACATGCTTAAATGCTTGAAGAATGACCCTTTGCTGATGTGTGACACTGGAAGAGCACCAAGTATTTGTTGCTGCCTTGGACAACCTGGGAAATCACGAAGTGATGTTACATTCCTATTCACAGAAGGATTCAGCAGAATTCGGATGCCACAGCAAGGTGGTCTGTGTCAAAGGAAGGTCAAGGGAACAGATCTGGTAACAAGATGCCACGAATCTTTTGCTCTTCTGCTTTAGAGCCGATCACCCAAGCCTCTTTTAGTCAAAAAAGCCTCTGCCAATACACAGTTCTGTTTGGAAACACAGCTCAGTATACTGGAAAAGCTTACAGTTTCCAAATAATATCTTTTAATATATTCTGTAGTTTTTCTTCTTCTAGTCATAACAATAAAATAAAACCAGACAAGCATGAGACAGGCTCATACCTCACTATCCCACCTCTGGACACGGTGCTACACCACACTCTTGTATAAAACCAGCCAAGGACTTCTGGAACAGCAAAGCTATGCCAAAGTATTAAAGATGTGGTGTTAACCCTTGATGCAAGTGCTAAGCACATACAGACATGTCTCTCTTGGCACACAAGGTGGTTTACTTACCCAGAGTTTGTCCATCAGATGCATGGCCTGAAGCTCTGACTGGTACAACCTCTGCAGCAATACCTCCTCCTGAGCACCACAAGTCCGGGGTATTTGCCTCCTGCTCCGAGGTGCTCAAAGCCAAGTCAAGCATTTAGTAAGCACAAGGCATAGCCCAGTGGTCCCTGTGACAGACAGCACCACAAAACCTCAGGGGCCTGAGTGCAGCACCCTTGGCTGCAAGTCTGTAGCAATGGGACAGCTGTAGGTAGACACAAGTAGAAAGGGAAAGGGTGCAATTCCCTGGGGTCTGGGCATCAGGGCACTTACTCACTTCCACATTTGCCACAGAAAAAGCTTACCTGCATTTCTGGGGTTTGGGCTTTTTTTTTTTTTTTTCGGGGGGGGGGGGGGGGGGTTGGGTTTTTTTCTGTGTGGGTTTGTTTTTTGTTGGTCTGTTTTGTTTGTTTTGTTTTCCTTTT